>WAAD01024707.1:409351-426162 GCA_013389945.1 Fregata magnificens
CGGCGGAAAACTTCCCGGCCCTAACTTTTTCCTTCTCCTTTTTTTTTTTTTTCCTTCCCTGCTGCCGAAGCTCCCAATTCCCCGAGCCTCCTTACCCCCCGCCCCTTTCCCGGCGACGGGAGCCCCGCGTTCAGCCGCAGCCCGCGTCCTGCCCTTGGCAGCCCCTTTCCCGCCGGTACCCCCAGCTGGGGTGCAGGGTGCCCCGCGTTAAGCGCCGCTGGAGCCGGCGCCCGCGGGGGGATGCCGCGGCGTTACCAGGCGGGGATCCGCATCTAAACCTTTTGTGTCGCCGGGAGTCAAGTACAGGATGCGAGTGCAGGCAGGGCTGCGCCGGCTCTGATTAGTATTAATGAGGTACTGAAGGCCTGGGAGGTACTGATACGGTGGGTCCCGTCGCCCCAGACTTACTGGTGTGTGTTAAACTGGCACCTTTATTATTTATGAAAAGGATGTTAAAATCTTTAGCAGTCTGGCCAGCGTACAGGACCCGGTGGTGTTTCCCCTTCTTTCTGAAAGTCTCCCTGGTATGTAACCTTTTAAAATTAGCTTGATTTATGTGACCGGGCTCTGGTTTGTTTAGGCTCCCAACTGAAATGCAGTCAGGCTTAATCTCTCGATCAGCACCTAAATAGTGGAAATTCTGTTTTATCTTTTCCTTGTCTTTCCCCCTTGTTTGTCTTGGTAATCTAACGATAATTACTCCCACGTTGCTGAGTAAAGATCACTGCAGACAGTATCTTGTTTTCCCTCCTGTAACAAATTTGATGGTGCCTCCTTGAAAAGGCAGCGGTTGTGTTTGGACATACAGTTACTATGTTACCACTGCCTAATACTATGGAGAACCTGTAAAAACACTTTCTTTTATTGGTACTTTTTTACATCAGATCCTGTCACACTGCTGGTTGTCCTTGTCTTCTTCCTCCTCTGGCCTGAATTCCAAAGAGATTCTCCAGGTTTTTGCTGGTCTGTAAAACTAGAAGCAAATGCTCTCTGTTACCCGTATCATTCAACTGTTACTGGTTGCATTATTCCTGAAATACAAAGATGACATAAATAAGTTATCTACAAGAACTCTGCTGCATTTCTTGGCTGGTGGCAGTTAATTATTGTGAGTACCACCAGCGTTAGCCTCTGCACATATCAAATGAGGAAGATCAGGCTGCAGGTTTTCTGGAGAACACAGTCTGTTCAAAGACCTTTGTGTTTATTTTGGAAGCTTGAAAAGCTGGTGCAGTGGGACGAGGTTGTCTGTCTGCTTACTGTCTGGTGCATCAATGAGCAAAGTTATACTTAGCACAATTAATTGGAATAGAAGTTTGGGATTTTCAGTAGTTTCCACTGTGTCTAGCTTGCCACTTCTTGCATGGCTTTCTTTTGTTACTCTTAGCCTAATGCTGAGACTATAAAATGCGGCCTTCTAAAAAAATCTCTCTGCTGTTGTCAGGGGGAGCTCTGAAGAAAGCAGATTGCCTTCAAATTGTTTGTTTGTTTAGAATACTTTCCAAAGGTAAAATGAGAATGTACTTAAGAAGAGGATGTCTGGCACCAGCCTATCTGGTTGTTACCCAAGGTTATATCTTGTAGGAGTGGAAGCAGGAATGTGGTTTCAAAATTAGCCACAGTGAAAAACATTGCTTGTTGATAAAGTCACATCATATGTTGTGATGTGTTTGTAGCCTGACACTAACATGTAGATAAATGGGAAAAAATTCCCTGTGACAGAGCAGCTAGCTCAGAGGCTATAAAAATCAGCATAGACTTCAAGCATGTAAAAATGCATCTTGTAGCCCAAGGACAATAACTAATGTCTGTGTTTAAAAACAACTCATTATCTCTCTCCCTCATAAAGAATCTGATGTGGTAGTGTCTTCTCTGCTTCCCTATGAAATTGCAATCAGATTAGCTAGTATTTGTTTATTTTCTCCTGCTTATTAGCCTTTTTTTCTTGCATGAACACATCTGGAGAAGTTTGTGGACAATGAATCAAGCTGAAACTGTGCCGTGTTTGTGCACAACTAAATATGGGTTACAAACCTATGAGTGACAAGTGTTATTTATAGGATTAAAAGTAAAGCCTTGCACAGTTGTTTGAGGAACCACAGCAGCATAGTGAAAGAAAGCAGGAGCAGAAAGCTTAGCTTTATTGTCTGTATTGTCTGATAAACAATGAGAACACTAACACTAATTATTTCCCCATGAATGGCTGGGGGAGGGAAGGAATATCTAACATACGAAAAGTGGAGAAGCATTTTCTAGTATGGCGAGAAATGCAGCTTTTGATGTCATAGCATTTCTTTTCCACGTGTCTTTATGAACGTGGACCCCTACACTGGGGAGTTGTACCAAATGAAAGGTGACTGTCTGAAAAGTGGCTCAAGTAGTGGAAACACTTATTTTAAAGAAAAGGAGTTCAGCAGCCGCTTAAAGACGACTGTTTATTTCTGTGCATCTGTGTTCTGCAGTGGTGTGCCATCTACTTTGTCTCTATCCAAGGAGGTAATTACTGGCATGAGGGGAGCTGCTCCGGTTGCAGAGCCTGTAAGCACAAGAGAAAGGAATTTAGTAGTAAAGTACCATCATTACTGGTCTCTGTGGCCTGCCAGCAGTATGACAGTGATGTGAATACAGTAGGACTTTACAATGTCTGGGATGTGATTTCAGTGTGACACTGAGGTCTTGTCTGACTTCACTACGAGATCTAAATCATAGTCTGGCTATTTTTGTATTTCCTGCGTTAGCTGCAGTAGTTCAAGTGTAGCTTTTTCATTCTGTGTTCTGGAGGTTCGGCAGCTTCTGGTTAAGTGAATTAGCAAGCACATTATCAAACCATGGAAATACAATTTCCTTACTGAAGGACACAGTATGTAATGTAAGCAGTTTCCTCTAACCTGATGTTTGAATAGTGAACGGGAACAGCAAATTTGCCTGTCAGAACGATAGGTTTAATTGCTCGTGAAACACAAATCATGTGAGTGTTGTTAGATGATGTTTCCAAGAACTAGTTTTGACACACAACTAACGTTTCTGTAAAATATGTATCAACATGTGTTCTGGATGATGGCTTCCTTTCAGACTCGTGGCATGTGTGTAATGGGTAAGAGGGAAGAGATTGTCTTGCCGGGATTAATGCTATGATTTTTTTTTTTTTTTCTCTCTGAAAGGGATAACTGACTTTTGAAAGCATCCACCAGGGTTTCAAGGTCTCTTTCTCTGCTCTCTGAAACATATTTGGGGGGGAGGAGTCAGGGGAATGACTGAATTTACAGCATTCTCAGTGCTAACTGTGAAAACAGAGCAATTATATTGCCTGGTGTGGCTGAGTGAACATCCATGGATTTTTGTAGCAATGAATTATAAACCTAGCATCGCAGCATTGGTGTTAAATGTTGCATGTGATGGGGGCAGAATTGGATTTTGCCTGACTTGCAGTCTGTGTCTAAACAAGTTTTAAACTTCTGTTGTCAAATTAGTTTCTAGTGTGCCCGCTCTAAGCTCGCTGCAAACGCTTGTGCGCTAAAATGATTAATTTCAAAATAGGAGTTGCTGAAATATGTAGAAAATAGCATGGGGAGACGGCTGTTCTTTCTTCAATGTTCATCCTGCAAATGGACATAGCTGCTCTGGGGCCTTATCTGGACTAGGAAATGTCTTTCTCTTTTAGCAGTGGTGCTAAAAGACGATAGTAGTTGTACAAACTCAAGTGTAGATTGGATGTGGACATTTTCAGCACCTTGTCCTTTAATCCTGCGAGCAGTCTGGAGACATTCCTTGCTGCCAGAATAAGCTGCCTCACCTCCACCCCACCCCCACCCCTCCCACCCCCCCCATCTCCTGGCAGAAACAGAAGGCTCTTCAAACAGAGGCTTGGAGGGCTCCGTGCTTTTTCATGGATATTGATCTACAGACAGAGCTTCACTGGCTCTGACTCCAGAAAAAGCCCTAGACCCCGTGTAACCAGACAGAAACGTCTCTTGGCTGCCTCAAACCTGAGTTCCAGGCTCTTAAGTATTGGCCCTCAGAAAATATTAAGCTCATTCTCAGAGCTGGAGCCACGGTAATGCACATAGTGTCCTGTGGAGATTAAAAAATAGCTGTGGCTTGAGCACTGAACAGAAGCATCTCCTAATCATGTGAAATTCAGCCCAAAAGCTCAATTTCTCTGAGTTACCCATTCCAGCAATCCGTCGTCTACCTTGTTCAACTCTTACATCAATGACTTCAACTCTTGTTCTCAGGGTTTTCTGGTTCTTTACAGCCTGCCTCGCTATGGCTTTGTAGGTAGCTTGATACCTACCTTCCCCCCGACCCCCTTCTCTTCTTCCACTGCTTGCAGTTGTACCTAAAAATGCAAAGATTATCCATTTCCAAACCATCTCTCTTTGATGAGCACCAACAGGCTTTGGTAATGAATAGCATCTTGTCACTGTCAGCAAATCCTCTCCTTCCAGCCCTGCCTGTGCTGCCGGCCAGCTTTTTCCGAGATGTCCACATGAGGATGGTGAGTGTGAGCCACGACCCTCCCCGGGGGGCAGTCTGCCCTCCCCGGGGTCCAGCCTGCCTCCCCGACCTCCACCCGAGCTGGTGGAGATCCCACCAGGTGGCGGCATCTTCATTGCGGTGGTGCAGGAGGTGCTGAAGGCCGCCCAAGGCTGCCCGAAACAGGCTGGGGGATAGCATCCTCTCCACTTCTGAACCTTATCGCTCATCTCCAGAGCTCAATTAAAAAGTAATCTGGAGGCTGTATAACAAGGGGTAGCTAGGAAGGGTGTGTTTAATACAAAAACCAAAAAAACCCTCATAACAAATTGAAGCAGCGAGGCAATCTGATAGTTGAGGGATGGCTGTTACAGCTGTAGAGGGTTTTCTTCTCCTTGAGATGCGTGCAGATAGTGTAGCTGGGCTAGGTTTTCTATACTGCTGCATTTATGAGTGTGTATGGAGCTGTGATTCATTGCAGGAGATCGTTTGCTGTTATGAAGGACTTAATGTGAGATAAGCTGAAGGTGTGGATAAGACCCCTGGAAAGCTGGAAGGGAGATGAAGAGCTGCACGGCATGTCTGTGCAGGCAGTCTTGTGTTGGCAAGTAGAGAAGGTCAGTGTTCATGAGCATTTCTTTCCCTTCTGATCAATAGGCTTATTTTTAACTCGCTTAGAAAGTTGGTGCAAAAGAAGATAAACCTTGTTGGACTGGGAAATGTAATTTCCAGTGTATTTGGACAATGCCTACTCTAGTGATATCTGACTTTATTGTGGCCTTCAGGTACCTCTGCAGCATATTAGTTACAGACATTAAATAATGAAGGCATAAAGCTTTATTTCATTTTGTTAAGATGATAAATAACAATGATTTCTAGTTGGTGCCCCATTGTAAAAGATACCAAGGTTTTAAGTGACTGAATTTGCTACAGATTAAAAATGGACAAGTGTGCCGTGGGCAGAGATACCACTTTCCCTTGCCAGCCAGCAGCAGGGAATAGCAAAAGATGTGACTGAAGTGCTCTTACAGGTGATCTGCTCATACCTGCTGTACGACAGCTCCTCTGATAGCTCTTTTTGACTGCAGGGAATTATTACAAGTGTGTAGAGGGTGAATTATGGGTCCTCTGTGCCACTGCAGCTATTGAATCTCTGCTGACTTTCCCGTGTATTTGCAGTGGTGATTTGGAGTGCAGCTGAGGGCTGGATATAGCCTGTTTTCTTCTTGGTTGCTTTACTCCCAAACTTTATTGCAGAATTAGCCCTTTGACATTAAAACTGTTTGCCCTTCCTCATTTTAAGGAACATTGACATTAAATTATACATAAATCGATTTTTTTTTTTAGGAGTTTTTAGCTGGGCTCTTTCAGCTGGCTGTGTTGTTGCCAGTGTTACCTAGGTTACTAATTTATTAAGTCACTTAAATATTTGGAGGCATCAACAATACTAGAGTGTGTTGGGGAAAATGAGGATGACATTATTTTAAAACACCAGTTTCCTGACTCCTGTATTTCAGTCACACGATTTATCTCTGGCTGAACATTTTCTTGTGGTGCTGTTTCCTATTTTTAAACAATAGGGAAAAAAAAAGGAAGATAAGAGGAGCATAACTGTGACCCATTGGCTTATTATGAGATCATGGGTTCCTTTCAACTGATATTTATGGATTTTTATAAAAAATAGCTGAGATTTCAGCATTTTCTGGCATATACACCTTCTTAGCCCCAAGGTCACGGAGTTAAGTCCTCATCTGAATTCTTTCGAAATCTTCTGTAAAGGCACATAGTAATCATGGAAATACAATTTGTATCTGGAAGGAAAGTAACCAAGTGAAAAGAAAAAATACTGCGTTTTGCTTTGTAAACTTCTCACAAAGTCCTTTGTGTGCTTTGACACCCCCCTATCTCAGAAAGCCTTTATAAAAGTGTTCAGGGGGGGAATAACATTTGTTAATTCTCTTTAATGGGGTTTTAAAAGGTCACAAAACTGTAGAAAGGCTCTTCTCCAAGAATTGGGATTATTTTTAATTATAAAGCAAGTTGGAGTAGTGCAAGTAATAGCTCTTGGAGGTGAAGGGGGTCTTTGCACTTAAGTAAATGTAAAACCAAGTCCTGGGTTTAGATCCCTTATTATATAAAGGGATTTTTTTTTTTTTTTTTTAAACAGCTGGGAATACCCCATTAAAAATTAGCTCTTATACTGCAAGCACTGGCAGGCACTTAGTTAAACACATTAATTCTGCAAACTGTGGGAAAATGACACCCATTTCAGCAGATGTGCAATGCGTCTGGTGTAGATTTGCATAAGAATGCGTATGCTTCTCTGTTAGTTTCTGGTTTGATTAAAACTTGCAGGCACCTTTTCCCTTCCTGCAGTGCTGTGTCTGCATTCTTGGACATTAGTGGTTTAATTGAAAATGCCCTGTTTTCTTCTGTGTTAAGATAATTCATTTTATTTATGCAGTACTGCACTGTAGATGCGCTTGGTGTTTTACAGACAGAGGCTGCTCTGCTTGCCTTTTGGAATTTGTAGCCTGGACCGGAGAAGAAAGGAAATAGCAAAGATGAAAAATGGCAAAAGTGTTTGGAAGTGGATGGAGGATTACACGGTAGAGTATCATGAGATGGGAGGGGGTTGTGTGTATTCAGTCCTTGCTTCCAAGGAAGTGTGGGAATGGAAATCAGTACCGTGATGAGAGGAAGAGAAGTGTTTAGGAACCTGTGGCTAAAAATGATCACCTATGTCTTAGACTTAACCCCTCCCAATGTTAGGCTTTCATGTAACAGTCCAAAGGATTCAGCAGAACCTCTTCACCTCGGTCCCGTTCCCAGTCTGGACGGCATGACAAAAGCATAGAAAATTCTTTCGGGTAGACCGTAAATACTGTAGCATTAATTCTGAAAGAGCTTTCCATATTCTGGGTAGCAGGGAATTTAAGCAAGGTACTGGGAGGCAGGGTATTGGAAAAGAGGATGATAACTTGGATTTCGATGTGAAGTTTCTGACAAGGAGAGAGAAACTAATTAGGAAGCGACATTTTGTGTAGATTTTATCCATGTATGACAAACGTTGGATGCCCACCACCACGATCCAGGGCTTTGGGAGAAGAGGTTTTGTGTCAGGACTGTTTTTAGGGGGTTTTTGGCATGAAGGAACAAAAGACAATTCAGCAGTATTCTAGACAAAGCTTAATGCTTGAGGAATGCAGGTCTGGAGCTGCACTGCCCTGTCTCCTGCTAGTGATGGTTTTGCATAGGCCTGGTAGCCAGCAGAGCACTTCTGGGTTGGCCAGCACTGGAGGAGGGAGCATTATCTTGCCAGATGCAAAGTGGTTAGCGTTGCCTGCATGCAGCACCTCTAGCTTTGTCGTTTTATCAGTTGCAAGGTATTTAGTGGTGTGGAAGTGAGAAGGAAAGGAAGGAAATGCTCTTAGTAGGCAGCAGGGGTCTGCGGGGCTGTGAGCTGTCGCTGGATGGCAGTGAGCCAACTTGCACCCGTAACAGCTTCAAGCTCTCTTGTGAGAGGACTGATGTTCCCCAGCTCTAGAATAGCAGTGTTTATGTTTAGGCTGAGTAAGTCGGAAAGCCTAGAAATTTGTTGTATCCATTTTTTGGGATACCCTTCACAGAAGAACTTAAAGTGACTACCTGGAATATAACAGCGTAACTGCATTTTTCCTCTTAGGAAGAACATCTCCTTTTGCCAGTGAGGTTTTGGAGGAAATACAGATGGGACTGGTACTTCTGGAGGGATTTCTTTCCCGTGGTTGGTACTTGTATGGGAGATAGAGTTAAAAACCTGCTTGCTTTCTTCAGTTTCTCATTACTTGAGTCAGTGGATTGGCTTGAGATAAGCAGAGGTAATTCACACCCTCATTTAGCTGACTCTTTAGTGCAACCCGTCTCAACAAGATAGGGTACAGATGCTGTGCTAGTCAGCACAATGTGTAGTACAGGGGATTTCAGGTTTGAGGAAAATGTGTGGAAAGTAGCAGTGGCTGGGAAGGCCGAATTCAGTCTTTGAATCTCTTTAAGGAATTAAATGATCACTTTGCTTCACTTTTTTTGTACCCTTTGTCATGGCAAATTAGCAATTCCCATGCTGCCCATTGGGGTAAAAGAAGGAAGGATCAGTTTCACTTGAACCATTCATTGCCTTGCTATGTGAGTGCATCCAAAGCATTATCGGTTTTATGTGAGAGTGCTGCTGTGAGCTGGGAAGGTGAAGAAATGAGGCACAAGTAGGTCAGATAACTTGCCCACGGACATACAAGAAACTTGGCAACAAAAGTCAGATCTCCCAAGATCTCTACAGTGCTTTGCTTGCATACGTTGAGTTGCACTGCTTCGCGTTTGGGATACCTTTAAGCCTGCTACTTTACTTGGATCCTCTTGTGACTATTAATAATCCTCTCAAATACCCTATTAGCTGTCAGATCTGTACGTCAGTGGGGCAAGATGCTCTCAGAGGGGAAACTTTCATTCAGGTGGTTATGTCTGCTTACTCCCACCACCCCCCACCACCCCCAAAAAAAAAAAAAAAAAAAAAAAAACCAACCAACTCCCAAAGGTAAAGTTTTGTTGACCTTCAAAATGTAATAAACTTGTCTCATTACAGTGACAGCAGGCTGGACTGCTGCTATGAAGGAGTTTGGATAGCTGGGACTGATTAACTTCTCTTAATTTGTGGACAGGGCCAGGTGTTTGACTAAATCATTATTTCCAAGTAGGTGACTCTTCACTGTAGACTGGGAGAGGAAAATATATCGTAGATTGAGACTGGAAAACCATAGAGCAATGATTAAACCACCTGAAGCTCTAACATCCTTTCCGTGGCATTTGAGACCCTGTGCCACTGGGTAACACTTATGTTTTGCTTGGCTTTGCCAGGAGAGTTGATCCATGGTAGTTTTCTATATTAGTTAGGTATTTTATCTTGATGTCCAGGAGTATAGTGCAGTGCAGGCAGTATGAAAGAAGAGGAGACAAAAAGCTTCCTGAAAATGTTTGTTTATGTTATGAGGTTATACCTCAGGCTGTACAGCCAAGCTGCTGCCTTTGCTGGGTTTCCTAGCTTGCTTGAGCGTACTGGAACACGTACATCACGCACCAAAAGCACAATGTGCTCGTGCTTGCTAGGAAATCATTAGACTTCCTCATCAAATAATACTGAGCATTTGCTATTTTGAGGTACATTTCTGCAATTATTTTCCATCTTTTTGTTCAGGATGGTGGGTAGTTGATAGGTCTCTTGAAAAATAAGAAATCAGGAAAAATGGGGTGGTATCACCAAAACAGAAATAGGGAGTTATAGGAAGAAGATATGGTGTTTAAAAAAATAATAACAACTTAAAAATCCACACCCTTTTAAACCTGATTTGAGAAGATTTGTCTTCTAGATGGCATAGGCTTATGGGGTCTCTTTTTCTCTTGCTCTCCAGCAGCACTTGTGTAGGATGTCAGTGAGGTGTGGGGTGACTGATTATCCCGTTGAACGGATTTCATGGGGTTCTTCCTTAACTCCTTCCATTAGCTAAGGCCCTGCTCACTGAAATTTTCAAATAGCCTAACCTCCTTGGAGGTAATGAGTTTTATATCCCATATAGTAAGGGAGCAAAAAAGTTTTATGGTCTTGCCATAAATATTTATGTCAGTTTTCTTTCACATGCCCTCAGCTGGTGACTCCTCTGCTTAAAGAAGCCCCTGTGGTTGTTCACATCAAGATCTGTAAGTAGTGGCAGAGCAGTGTGAACCGAGGTCATTTCAAGCTCAACTATCCTCATTTTGATTCCAGTGGTTGCTAATTTCTCAATTTTTAACCATTAAATCATTATAACCATTAAATCAAATTAAGGAAGAAAGCAAGCCTCTTTTTTTTTTTTTTTGTCAGCCTAGACAAGCTTTAGACGGAAGTTAAGCATTTTCCGCTCTAATTTTTTTTTTTTTTTGACTTACTAATAGGGAAGTCAGGAATGTGAAGTAAACAGCCTCTGTTCGCCGAAATGATGAATGTGTAGGAGAAAGGAAGAATGATAAGAAGGAAACAAATATTTTTGATTCCAGCCCAATGCTGGAAAGGGGGGAGTTTGCATGCTGTAAAAATGAAAATATGTCTGAAACTTTGGTGGAAAAAAAATTTGAGAGGAATGCAGTAATAATAGTTAAACAGCTAAGTGGTATGAAAAGGCATTAATCTTCCCTATACTGGCAGAACTTGCTTTCTGCTATTTCTTTGTCAGAACACATTGCTTTTTCTGTGTTAAAAAATAAAAAAGGTTGAAAATACAAAACTATCTGAAAATGCTGGGTGGCTATCAATGGTAAACATATGTTTACCATTAAGAGCAGCATTCACCTGAAGCCTGGTGTCTCAGTCACCTGGATCCTGGCTTCATTGATCTCAAGTTGTACGTTTTAGGTAATTTGTGTTTAATAGCACTCTCAGCACCTTTAACCTGGTGCTCGGAAGGAGGAGGCAGCCAGTCATATATAATTTTTACATATATGGCCACTAAGCAACTGTGAATTATCCATAAGCAACTAGAAGGAGGTTATCTCCTTAGTCCTATATTCTGACTTAAACAATTTTTTTAAAAATATATTATAAGCCCTGTCTATATGAAGAATCTGAAGTGCAATAGCTGTTATTATCAAGAGATAGTAGCTGTTTTCCTTGCAATGGTGCGACTCTCTTCTCAGAATGGGTTTGAAACCACATCAGCCCAGGACACATCAAGCACTCTAATGGGAGTTAAGGTAGTTTCCCATATAAGTAGGTACGTGTTCCTATAAACAGTTGCCAAGAATTAAATTGACCTACTTATTCCTTGCTGAGAAACTACTTGCTATGATTACGGGTTACATTAGCTTTGATGTTTCACTAACATTTTGGGAAAAAAGGTGAGAGTGGACTGATGGACTCTAGCTTTCTGTGAGTTCAGGCTGACGACCTCGGAGAGCAGGCTTGCTGGCTCTGCAGGATTAGCTGAGGTATCTGCTAGCCTGCTGTCCAGGCCATGAGATCTCTTGGCTGACGTACCCGTCCAGTTGTAGAACATAAGCACCACATCTGTTTACAGATCAATCTGTACCTAGATGGCTCTAAGATAATTTCGGGATGAATCTTGAATTAAAAGTGTGGTGAAAGAGGGGTGTTGGGAGGGTTGATATCCAATAGCATAAATCTTTGCTATCAAGATTGCTATTGCTGTTGATGGAGTTTAAAAGGGTTATCGTGAGTTAGGTCTAAAAAGCATGCAATAATGCTTAAAACTACAGTAGCTTTGCAGAAGACTTACAAAGGAAAAGCTATAGTGTATCACTTACTGTGTACTTACATTTCATCCATGAAATGGCTTACCAGTCGAAATATTCTAGCAGTACTTTTGATGTCCATTTATAATAACCACTCGATTCTATAGCTGACACAGTATCCCTCCCTGTTTTGTTTCCAGACTTTATTGATGTGGCTTCTTGGTGACCTGCTTTGTGTTCACTGCTTTAAGGTTGCTTTTTTTCATTCCCTTCCAAAACGAAGTGCCTTCCATGAGAAATGTTGGAAGCTCACTAGCCAGTTTTTAATACTGGTAGATGGAAACATGGACCTGATTGATTGAGTGGCCTTCCACTTACACCCAGGATAGGTGGCGCAAGTGACTCTTAGGTACTTTCCTTACTAAGCTCTGTTGTTAATCATTTTGAGACCCTGGAGGTGGGTGTTTGAGAATTAGGGAAGGAAATGCCTGTGTTTCCTCGGGGCGCTCATTACTCATGTCTGAATTGGTTAGCCCTGTGACTCTAAGGGCATTGCATTTGCCTCTTGGCCTTGCAAGGGGCCAGCAGTATGTCATGTGCTTATTACTTAAGCACTTGCACAGCTGGAGGAAGGAACATCCCAGTTCTTACTCTTTTTACTCATTCTGGGGTATTCTTCCTTTGCATGCTCCTTGTGGGTTTTTTCTGTAATTTCCACTAGCGGTGATTCAGTTCAAGGCTTAGCTGTATCTCTCTTCAATTAGTGGTGCTTTTGCTTTTTATCTGGGGCATGAGGTATATGCTTACTTATTTGTGGAGATACTTAAAAAATGGTTAATGTGATGCAGATGTGCAGTTTTGAGCAGATACATAGCATTTAGCTAAGTCTTATGCAGGGATTAATACATCAAGGTATTACATATCATCGGAAAAGAATAATTCACTTCTGTAATTTCACCAAGTGGATGTAGCTTAGCAGATGTTAGCATTTGTAATCATCATCTCATAAGACTTGCTGCTTTCTCCCCCCACTCCATATCACTCGGGTGTTGTGTTGGTATAAACACCGGTTACCCTAAAAAAAAAAAATCCACGTCAGTCTTTTTCCTGGAACCTTGATGGATGGCTTTTTGGTTTCCAGCAAAGAGTAGCCAGATCTTTTTTTTTTGTGTGTGTGTCTGTTATAAAATGAGCATGCTATTAATTGTAACTGCCCAGTTTTTGCTTGGAACAGCAAAGAAAACCATGAGGGAAATAGTTTCTGCATGTGTGTAAATGTCAAAGGAATTTCAACAGTGGTGATGTCCAGCTCCCGTTAGGGCCTCAAGACGAACTTGTCTTCACTCCACTGGTGTTAGGTGTGCAGTGCCTCTAACCCTCTTAGGAAAACCTTTAGCAGAAGATGAATGAAGAACTTAAACTAGCAAGAGATGTTCGTTGGTGGTGCAGGGAGCAAGGCATTTGAGGAGAAAGTTCCTTCTTGTAGCCCACTGTTACAACTAATAATCCTCACTCCCTTCCTTGTTGCCTTGTATCATGTTTAACTGGATACAGGCATGTGTAAACATGAGGTGGAGGTATGCTTGTAAAAGGAGTGCTGGAAGAGTTTGAGGGGCTAAAAATGTAGCTAAAAGTAGCTGCATTTGAGTTGCTTGCCTCAAAAGGCAAGCCTAAGGCATTGGACTGAGCATTACCAGGGCTCTGAGGTTAAATGAGATGCATGTGATTGGTGAGAAAATGAAGAATTCAGCAAATGTTGTGAATGCCAGCTGCAGTGTGGTGGGAAGCTGTGTTACCCAGTAGATTGCTGGATAGACCAGCTATTTCTCCACGTTTCTTGCCAGCAGGGTATTGGGTGAAAGGGGAGCGGTGCTGTTTTTGTTGGAAGCAAGCTGGGTACGGAGGCTGTGCTAGTCCAGAGGCATGGCACGTGAAAGATTTTAGTGGTTTGCAGGTATTTTTTTCTTTTTCTCTGGTTGGAATATCCAGCAAGGCAGGTGAGACATTGGCACCCGTAAGGGAAAGCTACTAAGTTTTATACTTTGCGCCCCCCCCACCCCCTACTCTTGATCAGCAGATAGGAAACAATGAATGCAAATCTATTCCCCAACACATGCAGATGCATTTTGATGCTTGGAAGCTGAGCAGGAGCTCTGATGAATTATCAGCATCTGATTCCAGAGCTCTGACAATCTGCAATCTCCTTAATATTCTGACAAGGCATCGTGGGTATTATTCCTCTGCATTTTTTCCCCTTTTGTATTCTTCAAAACCATGTTGCAATCTCAATGCTGTTGGCTTAGGATTGAAAGAGATACTGGCTGCTCTATGCTTTGCTCAATTTTCCTCTGACAACAGTGGGGAGAGAGTGGATAGTAGGATTCTTTATCTCCCCCGCTTGATAGTACAAATGCAGTCTGAATTAGAAGCAACTTTGAAAATTGAAGAGTTATCTCCTGTTCTGTTCTTAATTGTGTCTCTCTAATAGTAAAGAGTATAAAGGCACATAAATGATTCATGCCAGGAAGAAATCCTCAGTAAACTTTCCTTAAGAAGTTGTAGTACTTTCAGGGGAAAAAAAAGGTTTTGCCTCTAAAAACTTTGAGCAACTCTGCTCCGGATTCTCTGGCAAGAGTATTATGCCAGTGACAGCTTATCTTTGGAAATAACTGCAGATTAATTTACATGTGTCTTTTAAAATGTAGCTTGCTTACCCAGATGGCAATTAGATTGAAGTTAATGGTAATGTAAAACAGCAGGATCTGGAGTAGCTCTCCAGCCTAAGGGCTGACCATTTTTACCATCCAGCTGTTTTCCAAATGATTTATTTCATTTTCCCACTTGGTTTCTTTGCCTCACCCCTCAGTTTCAGTCTTGCTGCTTGCAGTACAGTGTGGGTGGCAAGACAGGGGAAGAACAGCTGCACTTAGCAGCTCCAATAAATTACTTTATTAGAATTAGAATTGTGTCTGCGTTACACTAATACCAAATGTCTTAGTTCATCTTGTAGCCTCTAAAACAGATTTTCATCATTTCCACCCTGCCTGCTTACAGTGGGGAAAGACAGCTCTGACTCAGGTCCCTGAATAACTGGGGATACAGTGAATCGTGTGCCGCTGCGGGGCGATTTGTTCAGGCTTTGTCAGCAGCCAGAAATGCTTATGCCTTACACTTCTTCTATGTTGAGGAGGAAGGACATGCTTTCAAACAGCTCAGGAATAAGTATGAACTACCTTGCTGTCCAAATTATGTAAAAATGTCCTTATGCTGTGTTCCTAGCTTGAGGATTTAATGTGGAAATTTAGACGAATGGTACAAACGTTATCTTAGGGCACAGCAAAACCAGTGCTAATCCTCCATCTAAACCTGCAAGCTCTTTGACATTCCTTGCTGAGAGGGAGAAAATAAAATGCAAAAACTTAGCTTTTCAGGTTTTCTGGTGAAGAACAGGCTCGTGAGTAGGGAGTTGCCTTGTATTTGTTGTGAAGTAGCTCATGTTTTGTATGGCAAGATGAAAAACAACTTCTTGCTGCTGCTTCTAATTCTTTGAGCTTTATGGAAATCGAGGTACCTGCCAGACCCAGGGAAGCCATACCTGCAGTGTCCTCGAAATGGAGCAGAGTGAGCCTTGGAGGCCAAACTCAACTCCAGGATCCACCTTGCTACTCCAACGTCTATATAAAAGGTCTGGAGGAGGAGGTAGTGCTTAGTGGTGCCTGGAGAGGCCTCACCCACAGGCTCGCTTGCTCAGGAGGAGGATTCAATTTGAAACACTGCCTCTGGGCTTCACTTTGAGGCTTCTCATCTTTTCATATCTGCTGGTTAAATGTGAGCTGCTGTTTGCATTTGTCTGGTCTTTGGATCAAGAGTGTTGGAAGCTCGCCGCAGAGCACTGGGGAATCGCCGATGGAAAAGCACTGTGCCCAAGTGGTGTTACTTCTGAGGGTAGTAGGAAAAACCATTTCCTATTCTGCATTTTCTAGTTTCTTGTATATTTTGTCTGTAGCTAGTTATTTTTCCAAATTAGTCTTTGTCTGAAGTACACCTGCATGGGCTCTTAAGCACAATTTCATCTGTTTTAGAAGTACAGGCCAAACAGCATATTAACATCATTCTATTTATTATGTGAAAGAAGGGCTAAAAAGGGAGCAATTTGTGTTAGATGTCTTGTCAACCTTATTTAACATCAGTACCTAAAGTATTTCACTGGAACATTTCCGCCTTTATTGTAAGTAAATGGATGTTTTTCTGGCTGGTAGGCACAAGGTATGCACATCCATTCATACATCTTTGCTGTCGCTTTTTTCCCCTCACTTCAAATACCAGTTGTTTCTTTTGAGTAGCTTGTAGTGGCAAACAGAGTGGGTAGAAGAAATGGGGGTTAATTTCATCTTTCCTAAGGTGTGCCCCTGTCTTGAAGAAAAGAGAAGTTGGTACTGATAAGCAAAATAATGTATTTTCAAATGCAGTGTGTGGTTTTGGTTTAACTGTTCTGCTTTTAACTGGAATTCTGTGGGTGAAGTGCTAGAATAAAACCCAGCAGCTGGATGCTGTACACCCACTTTAATGGTAAAGCAGAAAGAAAAATACCAAGAAAGCTGGGGAAATGGGCAGCAGCCCTAAAAATCTAAACTCTTCTTAATCCCTCCCTTATTCTATTGTGTTACTCCACTCTCAGGAGTTCACAGGCAGCCTGAAAGCAGAGACCAAAGTACTTCAAGGGGGATTTCACAAATCCACCTGTCAGTGTCACCAGACAACTGATTTATCATCTTTGACAAGTAGAAAATTGCTTTGACTTGTCTGCAGGACAAGGAAAATTTAGTAATAGTGATGGGGTATTTTAAAAATTATCATGATCATGTAAATCCTGTTATCTCTGTAACCCAATGCTAGCAAGTTCTGAATTGTAAAATGACATTAACGTTCTTGGGGGGAAAAAAAAAATGTCGAGTATTAAGAGATAACTGGACATTTTTCCCCCTCAGTTCATTTTTAAATCCTGTTGCCTTTCAAAGGCTGACACTTCTGTCTCTTAGCCCTATTTTCCTGGTAATAGAATCTTGAGAGATGTCTTTTAA
>WAAD01024707.1:426214-464229 GCA_013389945.1 Fregata magnificens
AAAAAAAAAAAGGCATGTAGCTACATCACATCATAAAATACAAAGGAAGCAAAGTATGCTTAATCTGACAAAGCATCAGTGTTTAGGCTGTAAGCTCATTATAAGGCTTGTGTAGTGGGAGCTGATTTTTTTCACATTAATTTCTATGTATTACCATAATAAACATTTAATAATATCCTTTCTTTCCCTCATATCCTCAGCAGCTGAATATTTCAGTAAGTGATCTAGTCTTTCATAGCAGCCTTTATCCCCATCATCCATGCATGATCTGCTTACAAGAATGCTTATAGGTATTTCCAGTTTAATTTAATGTTCCAGGCTATGCTGCTTCAGTGGCTTCTCTCTGTGCATTTATGCTAGCATTGGGGATGTTTCCACAAAATACTTGAGGAATATTGACACTTTCTTTTTTTATTTCTAATTTTATTTGATAGTAAATGAAAAAAAAAAATCATATCTCATTCTGTTTAAATCTTTCAAGTGTCTGAAAAATAACTTGCTGTAGCTAGCATCCAACACCTCAAAAAACAAGGCTTGCACTGTGTAGGGTTTTGTTTGGTATGTTTGTTATTTGCCTACAGTGATAAGTAAAGCCTGGTGTTTTGCTAACTGCTGTAACTGAAAGGTTGGGGGAATCTAGAAGGTAGGAGTAGGACACTGTTAAAACGCAGAAATTGGTAGGGATTAAGGATCTGTGCAGAACCCAAAATTACTTCAAGCTTCTTAGAAGCTGGTGAAGTTTCAGGTTGTCACACCACAGAGATTTAGTCTTGCAGCTCACTATTCTGCTATTGCTTTTCTTCCCTCTCACACTTTGTGAGCAACTGTCTAGAAATGTCCAAAAAAAAAAATCATACTGATCTAGGCATGGCCATAACATATGTCTGCTGGGATCGTTCATTTGCATCCAAAACCTGTCTTAGTTACTGGCTCGGTTTTCCACAACAATCTCATGTTCAATACGTTGTCCACAATTACCCCATCTCTTTCAACACTCCTGCTTCCTGAGTTTCTTTCCCATCGGTAGCTTTGAATATTTGTCATCTTGCCTCCAGTGTCTTTTTTGGGTCTTGCACTCTACCAGGCTAGTTGTCAGCAAGTAGGAGAGATGTGGCACTCCGGTTAGAGATCTGGAAAGCTGTGTATGGGAAGGCTAGACGAGCATTTGAAATAGAATTAAAATCTATCAGCAAAATATTAGCTTAATCATGAATTCTAGTATGTAAAACTAGTCTTTCTAACCTCTCTTTTTTCCACCCTCAGTTCCGCCCCCCACCTCCCATCCTTCGTTTTGTCCTTCTGTTGCCTGCTGTTTGGGCTTTTGTGGGGAGCACACCTTTTTTAAAATAAGATGCGTTAAACGCAGTAGCTAAATTTGCTGACCTAAGAAAACTGCAGAAGAAGAATTTAATCATTGTCAAAATCTCCTATCAAAACTTCTGTAATAGAAGTAAAGCATGGATAAAATGTATGAGACTTTTGTGGTGATTACATCCATTAGTACTGCGGATAGACAGCAAAATCTTTTTTTCTTTTTTGAAGCTTCTACTTGGCTGCTGGTAAGTGACAGTAATACTGCTATCTTCAGGCTTTTCAGTGGCAGCTTGTTAAGAAATTGTGTATTCCTAGAACTGCACTATTTTAAAAATGGGGGGAGGGTGTGGGAGGATTGTGTGCAAATGAGGAAGTAGACAAAAAGGCTTTGGAATTCTAGTCTGATGCAAAGAGGAACAGATTCATTGCTGCAGGAAGAAATTGTTTCTAAGTTCTAAGAAACTCTGGGGAAAAAAAAATAGGAAGAAAAATAGCAACCCTTAAGCCTGTGACCTGACACACACTAAAAGTGTTGCAACATCAACATGGATACAAGCAGTAAAGATGGAAGATAGGAGCTAAAAGCACCTCTAATGAAAATACTGATAAGACCAGAAGAAACAGGTTTTGCTGTAGAGATGAAATGCTTCTTGCACTTGCATTTTAAGCAGTGTTATGGTTTTTTTAAAAGTGTTTATGAGAGAGACAAAGATAAAGCAGTAGGAGACACGATAATTACACGAAGAAGCTCCTTTACTTCTGGCACGTCACACCAACCAGTAAGTCAGGAGATGTGACGAAAGCAGGTTTAGAAGCTTGTTTTGCTAAACTTGAGCTGTCATTGTTTTTCCATTTTATTTTAGTTGTAATTTTGTCATATAAAATCAGTGAAGGCATAAATATGTACAAATATTACAGCCTTTTAAACTTGCCCTGTTTCTTAACGATTGGTGTAGGAAGCAGCCACTGCCTGTTGACCCTGTCCCTCTGGATGGTGTTATGTGCCTCAGTGGCTGTCATGTGGAGTTGAGGAATGTGCTTTAAAGAGTCACTTTTTGGAATCCCAATAACAATATGGGGTTTTTTCCCAATCTCAAATATTAAGTTGTTGATTTCAGTGGGTTTGACTCNNNTCCCCCCCTTTTTTTTTTCTTTTTCCTGATTTGGAGAAATACCAGTGGCCAATGAAGACGAAAGCTGCGTGGATTTGAAAATTGACCATTGGGAAGCAATGTTTTTTGCTTATTTTAAGCTATGCAACACACATTCATTCCATGCTTTTTCTGTCCTCACAGTTTCAACTTGTAATATCTCAGCCTCTTTCCCATTTACTCCAAATACGTCCACATATTAAAAATGGTTTGTCTTTCCTCTTGGAAACTGTAAGCCTTTAGTAACGCTGATGCTATTATTATCACCAGGCTGAAGTTCGCAGGGTGATGCTTAAGTGAGAAACAAGAAATAGGCAGAGCGTAAAGGAATTATTTTGTATCGTGCTCAAAGCTTTTTCTCAAGTGGGAAAATAAAATGCCCTGTTAGAAGTTCAGTAAGCATCCGATCACCGATGTCTGTTTTTAAAAATACATAATTGGAGAGCAGACTAGACAGTGTGACAGAAAGAAGATGCACAGCATTTGCTGCCCTGCCTGAAATCATACAGATTCTGTTCAATAAACTTGGTTATGTGGGTTAAATTTTACCATAGTTTTACTTGTCCAGTTAAACATTTTAAGCAAGTTTTGGCAGCTGCCTTAGTTAATATACGGATCATTGGTTTCTTCCTGTCTTCATTTTTGCCCTGCAGCCTTGTTAATCTGATCCTTCTTTCAGATAGCATAATTAAAATGTGCAGGCTCATTAGAAAAATGCCAGTTTTATAGGGTCTTCTTAATATAGCCTGTGTGCATCTACTTTCTGTAGTAATAGTGTATGCAAGCTTGCCTTTTTTTTCTTTTCTTCCCCCCCTTCCCCCACAGTGTATTATCAGCTGTAGTAGATGAACCAAGAGCAGGGACCCCTGCAGTTCACTGTTGGGGCTCAAGACTTTAGTAGTGACTTATCTGAAGCCTTGCCTGAGTAACGGCTCTGTGAACATTTGCTGAAGTGCCTAGATTTTGCTTCCTTGGTCACAGGGTACCAGGTCCACTTTTCTGTTAACACCTTGGACTCTTTTTGCTGGCTAAAAAAAAATAGTCATCTATAGTAACCTGTAGCCAAGGTAGAGACAGAGATACATGGTTTAATCCTGTCTTCAAGTGAACAGCACTTTGATTATATGAGATGGAAAAGTTTTAATTGCTCTGTATCTGCTTGGTATAGGTGGGTCACAAACACTCTGTATCGCTATTATTATTCAAAAGAACAATATTCTTCAAATTTAACTTGGGATACTTTTTTCCTCTCTTTCTTGTGATCTGAGAGATTGGGGTATTTTCTCTCCCACTTTCCTCCTTCTCCCCAAAATCTCATTGTTTCTCGACACAGAGAGATAAACAAGATATGTGAAAAACTTATTTCAGGTTTGCTTGCAGTGACCTGCTGGACTCTCTGAATGATGCTTTGTAGAATGATTACCTGAGGAGTGGCTGAGGGAACTGGGATTGTTTAGTCTGGAGAAGAAGAGGCTGAGGGGAGACCTTATCACTCTCTACAACTACCTGAAAGGAGGCTGTAGCGAGGTGGGGGTCCATCTCTTCTCCCAAGTAACTAGCGATAGGACGAGAGGAAATGGCCTCAAGTTGCGTCAGGGGAGGTTTAGATTGGATATTAGGAAAAATTTCTTTACTGAAAGAGTGGTCAAGCATTGGAACAGGCTGCCCAGAGAGGTGGTGGAGTCACCATCCCTGGAGGTGTTCAAAAAAACCTGTAGACGTGGCACTTCGGGACATGGTTTAGGAGGCATGGTGGTGTTGGGTTGATGGTTGGACTTAATGATCTTAAAGGTCTTTTCCAACCTTAATGATTCTATGATTCTATGAAATCTGTGTGCCCTCTTTTACGATTGACCCACTACCTCCAAACTGTTCTGGCTCACTGACCTTGAATAGTGTATTTGTAGAGCATTTGCCTTCTCTATGAAGCAAATGCAAATCTACCAGACCCCACATTTCCCAGCAAGAGGCTTTCTGTCACTCTAATTCCGTTATCATAAACACAGCAACTTTAGTTGTCCCTGAATCCTGGCCCATCTGTCTTGGATTTACTAGAATAGTATCATGGTTTAAATAACGTTCCATCCATCTCTGGAAGCAAACATTTATTGTTTTATCTGCAGGAGGAATTGATGAATATTAGTATTTGCAAAGATAAATGGCATCTTATCATGGACGTGTACCAATAGTCCACCTGGATGCACCTGCTGTTTGAGACAAAGTGCAGGGAACAAATGAGCAAGTTGACTTACAGGCTCAGAGGAGAGCCAGCACTGCTCTACCTTGCAAAAGGACATTCTTATAAATGATTTCTTTCTTAATTTGAGGTGTCTGTTTGAATTTTGAGTTTTAATTATGTGATCAAATGCTTATCCCAACTCCTTTTCCCCACTTTTCTTGAGCATTGTTTTTCCCCCCCTGTGGGGAACAAGAAATGATAATGTGATTCCGCTTGGGGGGACATATTTGTTTGAACGCTGTACCATTTGATGAGGCATCCTTGATGAACCAAACCTGCTGCTTTTTTAACCTAGCTAGCATGGAGCTGAACTTTGTTTCAGCTTGGGAAAGATGAAGGAGTCCTTGGTATTTGTGCTGATTTCACAGATGGTGAAACTTTATTTTCCAATTTTACAAGCTGATTTTACAAATGTTAGGGGGACGATCATCCTACTGTGTAACTAGCATGAATAAGCATGAAATGTTTTCTGTAGCTTTCCAGTATCTTTTCTGCTGACAGTTCTTCTTGTTACAGTGATTGTTTTCTGTAGCTTTCCAGTATCTTTTCTGCTGACAGTTCTTCTTGTTACAGTGATTTTTGCAATACTTTTATATCTATTTCATTGCTGGCTTGTAGCAACTGTGGGGAATCGTGTAAATAAGGACAGTTGTTAGTGTGTATGGGTTTGAGAAGTTATTAATTCACAGCCACTTGTATGTGCAGGAAAAAATAGCTTTTTTTTTGGGGGGGGGGGCATCACTCATTTCCATGGTCGTTTCACACTGCTGGATTCCTCTGCATCCTCTAGGTACAGGCCAGTGCTGTTACCCTGAACAGCACAGCCTGCATTGGGTCCTCCGGTTGGTTTGAGAAGATTGTAGGTCACCATTGTAAGTCAGAGTTTATGATGCTCTGCTGCATTAGAAAGCTTAATTAATTAGAGGCTTCTCATATTTTTCTCTGGACAGTGAGACAGAGCTGTACACAGGCACACACATGTGCATGCTGTAGGCAGCTGCCATGAAGGGGTGCTTCCTAAGTCAGGGACTGATTTCGCATCCCTTCTGTCACTTGCTGATCCTGGGAGGAGGTGGTTTTGCCAAAGATACCTCCCGAGGCACAGCCAGTCATGCTAGGAGGAAAGACACTAACCCTGTTTTTAGTGCTGGGCAAAGGGTGTTGTGAATTTTACTCCATCCATTGATTTGCTACTCCCAGAGAAATGAGTAGTCTGCCCTTGTTGGATCACCTGTTTACTAGCCAAAGTTTAGGAATAGAAGGAAAGAGTAGTATGTGTACTGTCAAAGTAGCCGCTAACCATTTGATTATAGCGTTAGAAAGAAAATTGTAAGACAAGAAAATGCAAGTGCAGATTACACGTGAAAATGAGTTTCTCCCTCAGCTGCTTCATACACCAGCTGCTTTGGGAGCCTGGCAGCATGCTCTCCTGCTTCTCATGGGCCTCACTGGCTTTGGGATTTCTTCAGGTTTATGATTTACTTGCTTCCATTGCTAAAATTGATGCTGAAGGCAGCCTTCTCCTTTAGCATAAAATAAAATGGCCTAGTACCTGTCCTCTGTCCAGGCTGGGCTTTGGGAAGTCGGGTGGAAGTGTGTTCTCCCCTTGCGCTCTCAGCTGGGATAAAAAGCAGGGTGAGAAGCTTTCCTTAATTTTTCTACTTACTTTGCACATTATTCAGGCTTCTGTTGGTTTCTTGCATGTCACAGTGTTTGTGGGGTTTCAGTCTGTCTTTGACTGTTTCTCAGGGTTTGGGGCTTTCGTTGTCTGTAGACCTTATGTGCTTTCTACCTTTCATCTTGCTGTGAGCATTGCATGACAGACACATGACAGGTTTGCCATTCCCTGTTTGTTTTTTTTTCCTCTAAGCTACCTTCCTTCCTTCCCCACCACCTCTTTTTAGCATTTTTAGCCACTATAATGCTTCCGCTATAATTAGCTCTGAACATGACTGTTGTTATCTTTACGGAGTTTAATTTTTAAAAGACGGTCTGGAGGAAGTAATGCTCATTTGGCTGAAATCCTTTTATTGTTCTAGCCGAGCGGCCAGCTTGGTGATCATAACACACAACGGACTTTTTAAAAAGTTATGTGCTTGTCCTCTTCAGGTCCTCACTCTAAGTAAAGGACCTGATGTACCTTGTGATGTACAACTTAAAAGATATATTATATACCCCCCTGCCAGTGCATACACTGGTTTATTTTGATTTAGTCTGGATTTGCATCAGTATCATTTGTCTATCATATCTAGGTCATTGGTTAAAATAAGCTCAGGGTATTAAGCCCAACCACCCTCAGAGCTATGTAAAGAAAATCTGATTTTTGACTTAGAACTTTTCTTCAGTAGGGGACATGTCAATAGTAGATTTTGCAAAGGTTGGGCTTGAATGTATGGAGGAAAGAATTTATCTTTGCTTTGAAGCTTGTGCCAATTAAGGCTGAGATGCGGGGGTGAGACAGCGTGGTGGAAGCTCTGCTGCGGTGTTTCCCTGGGCTGCCATCACCTGTGCCCTGTTAACTCAGAGCGTACACCGTACACGCATCCCAAAGGACTCTCCTCCGTCTCTTTTGCCTGCAGCTGCTTGTCGCTATTCATGAGCTCTGCTACACTCTTTTTCGGTGTTATCTTGGTTTTTAATCACTGGCATAACTTTTTACTCCTTTCACCCTTTTCCTTTTAGCACACATAGGAGTGAATTTTGTCTCCATGTTTACTAGTGTGAAATTAATTAAATAAATAAGTAATTAAACAGGATATGGGATCATTAACTTTGACTTCACCTTGCACCATCTTGCAAGCAAATCAGTAGCTATCGTAGTGCCCTTCCCAGAACTGGGTGTGGTAGTTGAAATAAAACATATCAGGAGTACAACGAGAACAGAGTCCTATTGTTTCGTGGCAGGCAGAAAGATGACTTCTGAAGGCTAAAGTGTGGAGTTTTGTGGGTTTTTTTAAAGTAGGATATTTGTGCTGCTCTTGTCACTTTTTCTCCAGTCTTACTATTTTGTTGATTATCTAAATAAAATAATTCTACAAGGAGCCTTCAGGGCCAATTTCTATAATTTGAAGCTGTTTTCGAAGTATCTGCTCCAGTTTAATTGAAGAATTTCAGCAAGTGGTAGCCTAGCTTTGAAGTGTTCCTCTGCACTGAAGAGGGATTTCATCGAAGCAGAAACTCCCTAGACAGTTGCCTCGATATTTAGCCGCAGAGAAATGCTCGTATCCCTTTCTCTTCCTCGTCCTCATTGTTTTACACTCATGCTTACACCTATCTTGAATTTGATTTTTAGTTTTCAAGTCAGGATTTTCCTTATGCACTTTATGAATGCAATGCCATGCAGGATTCAGTCTTATATATTAAACCCCGTTTAGATTTAGCGCCTAAATAGCAAACAAGACAAGAAGGCCTCCTGTATACCTGATTTAATTTTCCTTGCTGAATAAAACTGTTCGTATTATCATTTCTTAACTGGCAGTAGTCCCAGAAGGTTTGTAGAGTAGACACTCATGCATGCCCATGTCAAGCTTTGTGACTTCTACTCATGTGTGGGTTCTAAAGTGTGTCTCGTGTGAGCGTATTACATACGTTCGTCTTGGAGAGATGCTGTGTACTGAACAAAATAGCTGGACTTGGCACAAGGATGACTGGCTGAAAGCTTGAGGATTTGTGTTCTGCAGAAGAAAAGCCTTATGGACTGCAAGGTAGTCCCTTGGATCTCAGAGCGTGAGTCTCCCAAAGAACCCTGGATGGTGGTGCAGCATAACTAAAGATAAAAGGAAAATCATGCATAATAAAAGCATAATTTATGATTGTGGCTTCCTTGTGCCAAATAACTACGTATGAAGAAGGTCATCCTCAGTAACATAAGGAGTGGTCTTTGTGTCTTTATAATTTTATTTACTCAAAATACTAGTTGAGACTGAATGTGTGTGAAAGGAAGGGATTTTAGGGTGGTGGTTCCCCCTGAAAATACAGAGTGGAGTGCTAGCTTCTTCCTTTGCAAGCACCTACTACCATGGTGCATTGGGGTATATGAGCACAGCCCAATGTTTGGCATTTCAGCAGATCTCTTACTCATGTCAGTTTGCATAAAGTAACACTTGACAGCGTATAGCAACATTTTTCTTTTTTAAACTTTTGTTTTTATTTACAATCAGCATTGCTCAATGGGGGAAATGAAAAGGTTTCCCTTTAAGACCTGTTGTTACTCCTTTCATATCTGATCTTTCAAATGTATTCTTGTGTGGCTTTTCTGTCTTCTCTGTGTTTTCTTTTGGAGCAAATCTGATTAAAATGGTTGATTGAAAAAATCTGATTTATAATTCAAGTGTCCTGGTTCACTACAAACCCGATGATAAAAATTTTAGAAAGTTAACATCTTGTCAGAGCAATTGTTTCAGGTTGTTTACCACGGTGGACTAACGTTTGATCCTTCAATCTCCTTTGGAAATATAAAAATACAAATTTTAAAAACTTCCTCTCTGTTTCAGTCTGAAAGCTTAGACTGCGTAAAATGTAAGTATGCTAGAGCAACATGTGCTAGTCAAATGAGATAAATATTTGATGTCCTTCAGCTCTGGTAACAAAAGGACCATAGTCTGTGGAATCCCTAATGCCAGCTGTGTTGAAAGTTGCTGACTGTTGGCCTGTGGCTGTTCACTGCTCATACAGTATTACACTTTCATAGACACAGTCCAAGCTTTTTTTAATAAAATAAAAACAAACATATGAACAAATATAAGCAAAGAGGCACGTGAAAGATGTGAAATAAAAAGCAGGCAACAAAGCATGTTTATTTATGATACTTTCTTTGTGCATAATCTTGTTTTTGACTGTTGTTTGCCGCACCTTCATTTCTTTATCCCCTTTTCCTTTTGTTCATCTTCTTTGCAAGTGCTGCAGCTTTGCGTAAGTCCTTGAAGAGAGGGGTAATAAAGTGATAATATTTCCAAGGAATGCAGCGTCACAGCTCTGACTGTGCAGACTTCCTCATGTTTGCTCTTTCACTTCTTGGTCTCTGCTACGTGCAAATAATCCTCCTCCTTCTTAAAGGGCTTTTCCTGTGTGTTGAATTGCATGTAATATAGATACAGCAGCTCCTGATAGGTGCTTTTTTTCTTTCTCCCTGTTGTAATGGGGAGAGGTGAGTAATGGAGAAGCGTTTCCTTTTTTCTGTTAGAAAAACAGAGCAATCCATAACATGTCCAGGATGCAAGTAGGACTGCTATTTCTGAAAGATCAGTATGTTGTGCCACAGAATGTTTAAACAGGGATGATAGCCGTGCACGGGTTTGATGATATCTACATAGTGGCATCTCATAAAAAGAATAAATTGTGATATTCTTTAGAAAAGTTAAATATTTCCCCAAATATTTTCTGTTCTCCAGAATCATGGTCTCTGAGTGTAGGACCAAGATAAAATTGTATTAATCTGAAGTTGTAGAAACCATGCAAATATTTTATGTGACTGATTTTGGTAAGCTTGACCTGAGAAGGTAAATATCTGTTTTATACTGTCATTTACAAAAGAAAACAGTCAGGAACACGTGTTTCTTTGAAGGATGACTTTTTAGGCTACAACAGAATTTTATTAGAGGGCTCTTGGGATTAGTTTGCTCTACAAAATGCATTGCGCTCCAGTAGTAATTCTCCCATGCGGAGGAGTATGGCTGGTAGGGTTAACTGTCGAAAGCCTGCTGGTCTGAGTAATTTGCTGACACATCTTCCTTACCCTAGGAGAAGCTCCCTTCTGAAGTCAGAATCATTTTCACAACAATAAAACTGTTAAGAAGTGCAGCGCTGTGATTTTTACTTCGCTAATGCAGCTGGGAAACCCTTCGATTTAGATGCAAGCTGAGAATTTCTATTGCTAATCTGCTGTAGAAAGGCAAATTAGAGTTAACTGATGTACTTCTAAATGCGGCCTCTGTGAAATGAAGTTCTTTGTAGTGTAATTTTTTTTTAAATACCATGATTTATTATTCCATAACTAGGTAATTTCTCGTTGCTGATAACCACATGGCTAGTCTTCCCTTCTGCCATCTCAGTTCCCTTGCAATAGCAATGTTTCCTTTCAAAATACCATTGATTGAGTTGTAGCCCCTTGGGGGGCTGTATTTAGACTCAATGTTAATAGATCAATTCGTTCATGTAATTACCGAGCTCCGACAGAGTAGCTTCTGTAGCTCAGTGCACATTACCACTTTGCATTTGCTCTCTGTGAATCACAGGACAACCCTTCATGCCTGGCGAGGAGTTTACGGCTCTAGAAAATGAAGAAGCTGTTTTGTAGCTCCCAACAGACCTCTTAATAAATTTTAGCAAGTTCTGTTTATCCGTGAGATAGTAGGAAAATATTTTCCTGTCTGTGTCATGACTTCATTGGCTTGAAATTACACGTTTTGCTGTAAGCCGAAGTGCCTCTTCTGCTGGGATGTGTGCGTTGCTGTCTTTGGCACTTAGAGTAACAAGTTAACTCCTGCCTGTGTCAGGAAACGGCTTCACTGAAAATCTTCGGTGAAGCATCATACGTGAGGCTGTACCTGGCTTTGCAGCCACTCCGTTCACTCAACTACAGGGAAGGCTGACAGTGTTAGAGACAGGCTTTTTTCCTGAGGCTTTTTCTATGATTTTAGTTCAGTTTCAGCATTATGGAGCGGTATGAATGAGGCGGTGTGGAGACCGAGAGAAAGGCTTTGTGGTTTTTATTAGCAGCAACTGTGCAAGCAAACTTAATTTGGCAGTCTTAAGTCCGTTGGTGTGTTTCCAACTTTACCACTCAGCTGTTGCTAACTGCATTGCAGAGGACTGTGTAATCTAGCAATTTCTCATTGTCTCCAGTCCCTGCCATTTATAAGTGGGGATTCAGATTGCATAGCAGATTAAGTGAGCATTCCCTTTTATTTTTAATTTTAATACAAGTATATCCTCAAGTCCTTGGAAAAATATACCTGGCACTTACTAGCCTGAGGGTACATGCTTATTAGCTGAGGTGAAAAATACCTGTATGATCTTGTCCCATACGGTTTTATAGGAAAGAAACAGTTATATACACTTCATTTATTCCACTTCCTATATTTCATCTCTTCTCCTAACCCCCAAAACAACCAGTCTGGCTTTATTCTTTCTCTTCTTCCTCCTCTCTCATTTCCTTCTTGTATAGTTCACGGTATATGTCATCCTGTCTGTTTTGTCTGTGTGCTTCCCTTCCTTACCGCTCCCCCATATGGAGCAGTGTGCCATCTTGCTGATTTTTATATCAACATTCATATCCTTTTGATAGTGATGTTCTTTAGGATGTCTTTTACCTGCACTCTTTTTCAGTCCATGGGAGAATTGGAAAGGTTTTCAGCAGCTGCCACTACGAGGCCAAGCTTTCTCTTCTCTCTGTGCCATGGGTACAAACTCTACTGTCCCCTCACTCAACTTCCAAGTTTGTACTTTATTCGGGAGAATAATGCACAAGAGGATTTCTGGGTTTCACTCACCCTGCCCCTGCTCCCTTAAAACAATCATTTTACATAAAACCATTTTGCACAAATTATTCTAGCTGGTTATTGACATGTCAGTGGTGAATTAGCACTTGAAACCATGCTTTGGGGGTCCAAAGTGCCTTTTGCCAAAAATGGTATCCCAGAGCTGTTTTACACTTGTGGGGAAGGCTTCTCTTTCAGTAAGTAAATTTTTGGCTGCATATTGCTTCCACTGGTTGCGGTCCAACAGCCTGTCAAATGTCTGACTTACCCCCTCTTAGAAAAACTTGGGCAACTTTGGCATAACACTCAGCTACACCCTGAAGTTTTTCAGCCGACTGTTGACTCACAGTTACACTCACAAGAAAGCAATGAGTGGTCGAGTCAACTGTGCTTCAATAAACGATGTAACTGTTGTTCATGCATAAGGATATTCCTAACTCCCTCAGTAAAATGAGCATCTTTTTTGATAAATACTACCCGTGCTTCATGCTTTCACCCTCTCTGGACAAACTTTTGAAGAGAAGGAAAGAGAGGAAGGTTGGTGGGTTTTCTTCTTGCTAGGTAGCCACTAATTGTAGTTCAAGCAAAAGCCCAGGACTATGAGCACACAGGAGGGGAAAATTCACTAATTTTCATTTAGTAACACAGCTGTAATCTGGTGTGAAGATGTGATTTGCTTTTTTGGGCTACAATATCTTGTAGCTTTTTTTTCTCTCACCTACTCTAAAATACAAGTGCCTGCCCCATGGCAGAGGCGTGTGTATGCTCACGTAAAGATCTCTTTGGGAAAGCAGATGAGGAAGAGTCGTGCAAAACAATTGAAAACAACTGCCTTTCTGTTCCACTAAAGGAAAAAACAATTGCTTCATTAAACTACGCATTTGGACTTTCACACAGCCAATGTATAAATCCATGATTTTTCAAAAATGGCAGTTTTGATTCCCATGATGACATGGGACTGAAATGCTCATTTGAGGTTTTGTGAGGAAAACCACATTCCTTTGCACGTGGATTGCCATGGGCTTTTAGGGTTATTTCAGAGAGCAAATTGCAAGATTCTCATGTGGTTCTGAACTCTTCTGTTTTTCTTATGAATGTGCTCAAGTTTAGGGATTAAGAGTGGGTTTCTGGCAGCTGTCTGCCAACTGCAAAAGCGTATGATCTTGTATGTAGTCACAGCGATTAGAAATATCTGGTCTGCAGTGGGGGAAGATGGGGATCCCAGGAGGAGAAAGGCAGAGACTGGCCAGTTTCTTCTGCTGTCCTGGAAGAGGACTCAAGCAGCCCAGCCTCTCTCATGCTGCCAAATTACTGCTGGGAGGATCGCTCCAGGCGGAGCGTGGCTCTGCACTGTCCTCTCCCGCAAGCCCATGGTCCCTTTTGGGTACCACATCCTGAGCACAGTTCTGGTTATTATGTGCTGGAGCGGTTTCATAATACGCCTAAACCAGTATCACAGCTCGCTCCTACCGGAAATTTTTCCCCACTTACACTGGCTCCAGAGCTCAGTAGTCCTTTTTATTGAAGGTTTGGGGATAGAGGGTAGAGGGATGCTGCAGTACTGAGGAGCGACTTGACTCAGCTGGTGGGGGGCACAGAGTGTAGAACTCTTTCCTTGTGGAGGAGGCAAGCTGCTCAGTGGCTGTGAGCTGTCTCAAGGATGCAGTTGCCTGGAAGGGTGACAAGCGTGGGAGCTGGGGAGGCAAAAAGGCTGGTACCTCTTACATTTTTAGAACTTAACCTTGAGACTCAGGGGAGTATTGTAATATTTTAAGAGCCATGAGAACTATTTTAAACAGGTGAGAGGAAGACATTGTCGTCTGTTGAGAAAGTGTTTTAAAAAATGGTTGTTTTGGTTGGCTGATCTTCTTGGTAAAGAAAACCTTTATGTTAAAGATTAATGTCTGCATCCTGCTCTGAAGATATTGACACCTGCAATAAACCTATTCCAGACTTCAGGAATTAGCAATAAGGCTGCAAATAAGTAAGTTTGACATCACCAGTGAGGTGCTCTGCATAAACACCAGTAAGGTATGTGAGGAGGCACTTGTTCTTTTGTCCTTTTAGCATCCTTTGGCTGGAGATCCCCCTCTGAAACGAGGGGCTCAAGGTCTGACGCATTTTTCTTTGCATTGGTGCTGACAACAAAATCTTTAATCTTGCCTCCCAGCAGAGCCAGTGGCAAGAACTGGGAACAGTCCTGTGGTAACAGCGATCACAAGTGAGATGGATGTTCTGCAAGTGCAGACAGCATTTCCTCCCTGTGCTGAAAAAGGGTTATAGAAATACAATTCTGTCTCCTAGATGCACCCCAAAATTTTTTTTCTAGAGAGATGGCATGTCCATTTCCATCTGATGTACATCTGTTTACACTGGGCTAAGGACTGCAGAATCCTGTGCGAGGACCAGGAGAGTATGTAAAGACAAAAATGTAATTTATTCTATTTTCTCCTCATTTAATCTGTTGTAGATATCTGATCTTATTTTAGCTTCCTATCCTCAGTCTCCCTGACTTCCTACTTCCCTTCTTTCCTCCCTTGCTTCTTTTAAATATGTGGTTTGATTAGGAAGCTGTAATCTCTTCGTTGTTAATTTCATTTAAAAGCACCTTAACCTGCAGAATGAACCACTGGCTGTTTCTCATTTGATTTCCAGTAAATTACCTGTTTGTCTGGATTCTGGGTTATTCACTCAACAGTTAACAGAGGCAATTAGGCTACTGAAAACTCCTTGCTGCTGAGATCTGTCAGGCTGGCGCATACCACTGTGTGTCAGCCACAAAGGCTTTCCCCCTTTACTGGCAATGGCATAATTTGTGCAGGTCTTTTTCATCTTTTGTTTCAGATTTCCCATCTTCTGAATTGAGTTTCTTGTCTTTTTTGGTTTTTTGTTTTGTGGTTTGGTGGTGTTTTTTTTTTTTTTGTCTGGCTCAAATTGCAGCTCAAAAGCAATTTTTAGCACATCTTTCCTTGCACACTTACGCAGAAAATTGGGAGAGAGGGAGGGCAGTGGGAGGGGAGAGAACAACCTGCAAATTCTCCCTTATCAAAACCTTTCATTGACAGAACTTAAAACCTCACTCTTCTTTATAGACTTTTTGTTTAGTGCACCTTAAAATACTGCATAAACTCCAGCAAAGCTGATTTGTTCATCAAGGATGTTGTGCTAGAGGTGAGAAATGCTTGTCACAGTGAAGCTTATATTTTGGGGGGAATTTTTTGCAGGTTTTGTGTGTAGGCAGAACAGGCACTTGCATGCAGTAGCAGACTGCCTATTTTTTTTGTGACCACCTGTAGCTGCTGAGGTTGCCCTGCAGGTCCCAACAACTGCTTCTCTAAGGACAGACATGAGATCCCCCCTTCTAGACTCGCTGTACTTGACCTCCACATCCCTCTGTCAGAGGACCTGGCCTCATCTTCCTGTCCTCTTCTTTTCTCCTTCTCCTCTTTCCACTATGAAGTGTGCAAGCATGGGTAAGAGAAGCTGCAGGGAGAAAGGGACTTCTTCAAGAGAAGGTACGTTGCTGGGGAAGAAAGGGAGACCTGTTTGGGGGAAGAAGCCTGAGGGTTGGNTGAACTGATTGGTGAGGGGAGGATGAACCTCATCCCTGTACTGAGAACTTGCTGAGCTGCTGGTGGACAGTTCAATTTTGCAGACAGTAAAATGTAGATAAAATAATGGGCTCTAAAATAGAGAATTCATGCTGCATGCAGAAAAGGGTGACTCTATGTTTGCAACTTTTTTACAGGTTTTTTTGTCCTATCAAGAGTTATTAGAGACATTTGTTTTTGACATCCTGGATTCGAGAAGACAATATGTCATTTTATCAGCACGTTTCTGGAAGTGTATATGGTTCTCCCCACACACACACACACCCCTTGCTATAGATGTCTTGTAAAGTATTATTGTTGTATCAGTCACAGCAGCATTAATAATGCCTGCAGTTACTGATAATTTCCCTATGTTTCAAATTTTGCTAAAGCAAACCAGAGACACAGAGCTGCTATTGGCATTTAGATGTAGAAAATAAATACATTTCTGCTCCCAAATAAAGACCATCTCTGGAGACAAATTTATAGCAATCTCCCATGTAGTCTCAGTGCTTTTTTCCCTGGCTGTCTTGATTCCTAGTTAATATGCAGAGAGACGTGGTACTGAAGAGGCTTAAAAAGTTGAGTTTTTCAATTAGCTTACTTTTTCCAGATTGGATACAATTTGCAGGAATGGGGGGTGCGGAATTGGTGAATATCTGTAGAGATAAACTTTAAAAAAAAAGAACATGTGAATGTGATTTTTTTTTTTTTTTTTTTAAATCAGCAGGTCTTTCATCTGTTGTGGGTTTTTCGTTTTTAAAGAAAGTCTTTGAATGCAGACTGTGTAAATACTTTGAAATGATCAAAACTATTAATGCTTCATTGATTTCCTCCATTGACTTGACTGTTAGATATTTAATCTCTTCTTTTTAAAAAGTGTGTATTTTTCTGTTTCAAAAGCAGCCTCCTACTGTCCTTTGCATAGCGGGAAGCAACTCCCGCTGGCTTTCTGTCGCTTTGCCAGCCTTGAGACTTTGCTTTCAAGGGCGGTTGAACACTTTGGACTTTTCCTGTCCTTCTGCTGGAGTTGGTGGAGTTGGGGAGCGGACTCCCCCACTGCATGCTCAGCTTTGTGCCTGGCCGTGGCCATCCGAGCCAATTTAATCTGTCTTGCCTGAACAGTACACGCTATGATCCCATGGCTTCATTGCCAAACCCATGGCAGGAGCTCTCTGAAAGGAATCAGCGGTCTCCTGGATACTCCCTGTCCTGCGTGCTTTTTTTCTGTACCTTCTTTCCCTTTACTTATGACAGTTATAATAACGTGTTTTAGATGGTCACTGGTGATGAGGTTTTTCCATAGTAATGGCTGTTACAAAGAATTGCCTGAACTGCATCTGTTTCACAGAGTTCTGTAATAATTCTGTTTTTAAGAATACATTTCACTTTAACACAAAAAAAAAAAAAAGACTTGAGAAATGATCAGCTGTCCTAGGGTCTGCACAGGGATTGTTTTTTTGAACTACTGAAACAACTTGTTAAGTTGAACGCCTGAGAAACAAAGTGATTTGACTCATTGCTTATATTTAGTATCATTACCTACTGCATTAGGTTCCGTTTTCTTCTGAGCATTAATGTTTTTGGTCAGGAAGGTTAACAGGGAAAACGCCCAGCAGAAGGCATTTGTGTGCTTATCAGAGGGCAAATGCATGGAAAACATCAGGTCACTGTGCTGGGTGTCAGCTTTTTTTTTTTTTTAAGGGTCTGTAGAAGGAGGGGTGTTCAAGGGTGGGGAGAGGATGTCCTTCCTTTTTGCTAAAGCCTGTAAAATTGGAGGTGCTAGTGGATCCTTAGTACAAATGTGACCTCAAATCACAACACCCTCTTTGTCTTGATCCAGAATCATGTATCATAAATGTATGGGATCCCAAACTTAAAATATATCCTAGGATTCTAGATACCCAAAGTTATAATTTCTCTGGTTTTGAGTATATTTGTAATTGAAGCTAAAATTCTAAGTACTGGTTTTATATGTAATAATAAAAATATGATTAATCTTATATTTCTATTAGGAACAAGCTTTTACTACACCTTTCCGTAATCCACATGGCAAACAAAGGGGAGATGCCCAGTTTTAAGGTGCTGCTTTTGAAGTTTTAGACTAAAGCATTAAACCTTTGAAGATCATTTGAAAGTCCCAGCTGCCAAGAGAGCCATAAACCTGGGCAGGCTCAGCTCAGGAACCTGCATGACTCCTTGCATTTCTGGAACCAGCTGAGGAGCTGTAATCGGCTTTCACCATGGAAGTATAAAATATACCATTAAATTTGGTGTGTAACAGATGAAAGCCCCTAAGACTGGTGAAGTGGGGGTTGAAAATCAAAGGGAGTGGAAGAGTTTGAGCATGGTTTAGCTGGTCTGAAGCCTGCATGCTGCTCTTTGTTCTCCCCATTCCCATCTCTGCATGTTACAGTGTTGTTTATCCCACAAAACCTCTTCAAGGGGTTAACTGACCAGACTCCTCTTTTTATGTGACCTTAAATAGATACCACATTCAAGACAATTTTTCTTCTCCTTATGGGGTGTGAGAAGCAGCAGAGCTGCTATCGTATTTTTCCCTTTCTGAAAGCATGAAGGCCTATGACTCCTCAGAGTGCAGTTGGTGGAAGCAGCAACGTTTTCTTTCCCTCGCTCCCAAGCTTGTTATTTTTATTACGTGGAACCCCCTCCGTAACCAGGCTGAGGAGCCTCTGCTGCTCCAGTAATCACTCTTTAAATTGATACAAATTTGAGGCATTGTGCAGAGTCTTGCAGTGTCTCCTGAGATTCCCTGTGATAATCGCATCATCCTGCCGAGGAACCCCTGTTAATATTCATGCGGTAATTGTTTCAGTACTTGGCAGGGACGAGGGCGTTAATGTGAAGCCTTCTTCAGCTGATGCGTATTAAAGAAATGATTTGTGTTTTGTACTGTAGCAGTGATTTCATTACACTTGAACAATGAAATTCTGGATGTCTTTTGGTAGATGTGCATATAAACACTTGTATTAAGGCAGTTAGCTGGCATGTTGGAGTACAGCAACTTTGCGTTATCTTGTGTACAGATCAGTTTCCCCAAAGGGACTTGCATGGTGTTGGTGCTGGTCACAAGGTGAACTTCCTGACCTCTCAAGGGCTACCCAAGAGATTGGGGATGGTCCTGCACTGTCCCTCATGTGCTCAAGTATGTGGACATATGTATCCAGGCACAGTCTATGCAGCTGGGCAGTCTTAAGTCCAATTGATGTGGACACACATTTTGTTGTTGGAGACGGTTAATGGTGGGGTTTTTTTTGTTTTTGTTTTTGTTTTTTTTTTTTAATCATCATGTTGGAGGTTGATCACAGGGCCCACTTGAAAGATTAGCAGGGAAGAGTTTGCCAGAATAACAACTTGCATGACCAATTCCCTGCCTAGTACCTCAGGAGCTGTCGGGAGAGAAGACAGAGGTGAGCCAACGTCTGGATGAAGACTTTTGGCAGGGCACGACCTGGCTGCGGCACACGGGACGGCTGCTGCTGGTCAAGCAAAGGGGAGCGAGCACGGAGGGATGCTTTCTCAGTCAAACTCTTACATGCTAGCATGTTGTTTCTGGTTAAATGGAAATGAAAGTTTGAAACTGTGTCCAGTTCTTCCATAACGGAGTGTCGCTTTTTAGGCTTGGATGGTGGAACAAGAAGAAGCCCTTTGGCAGAAGACTGATGGGCTTGCACGCTGCTTGCCCTGTGCTCTCCTGCTTCTCTGTAATTGGACTTCTCTCTCTTACGTGGAGGGTTGTTGTGAAACTTGTCCCACGTACCCTGGGAAGATTCATGTGAAGTCTCTGATTTTAAGAGCAGCTCGCTCTCTTTTTTTTGACCCCAGCCCCTTGATCTCGCTGTTACATGCCTTAAGGTATAGCAGCAATTTAATTTTACTTTACTTTTATGAGAATTTGGTTTGTCTTGAAAGACAGGGTGGAAGGAGGAGGGGAAGAGGTGGACTATGGAATCTGTTGTTGCCATATAAAGAGAGTAAGAAAAAATGGGGGATCTTATAGTAGCCAACTTTGCAAGGTGGTAAGAAAAAGGATGTTTGTTGAATAGTCGCACATCTTTCAGTGTTTCAGCTTAGATGTAATAAAGCTCTTTTATGAGATAAGTTGTCCTTGATAGAAAGATAAATAACATGCATCTGTCTGAAAAGGCATAAGATGGCAGCTTTTTCAGACAGGCACTTCTTATCATCTTGGGGCTAAGTATTGCCAAACTGTCAGCTTCTCTTCACTCAGCCTTTTGTGCTGGCCACCATGCGACTTAGTCTGAGAAACCACACAGTGGTCAGGCACTATTTCATTAGTGTTATCAGTAAAGATACTGGCTGCTGAAGATCCCAGACCAAGAACTACTATAACTTTGGTATACTTTCAGAGACAAGGAAAAGTTTCTAGTGCTGCCACATGCATCTCAGCCTTTCCTGCCATAGGCCGTTGGGGAGAAGTCCACCAGACTTGCATTTTCCAGCAGCAAGGCTTGAAAGAAAGAAAGGCTGCTATGGCTGTGTCCCAGCCAAGAGTCACTGTTTGGCTGATCCTTGGTGATGGACCAAAGCTGCCCTGTCCATCCTCCCTTTTCTCTTCTTCCAGGGATGCTTGGATGCAGCAGGCTTGCAGGTTTGGAGGACTGCTGCTGCAGCCTGTTGCAACAGGAGAGGATGGGCAGTGGTCTGTGTCTGGCTCGCTCCCTCCACAGACCAGGTAGGACGCTCTCCAGAGCCACCCAGCTTGGCACAGTCTGCAGCAGGACATCTGTGAGGGCAGCAGTAGGCAGAGCCATCTCTCTCGTGGGCTCTGCTTGCCCTTGCTCATCTTGCCTGCCAAGTGTATGGGCCTGCTGGAGATCCAGTGGAGTGGTCAAAGCCATTGTTGTCTTCCTTTGGAGCATTTTGGGTCAGGAGAGCTTGTCCTGCCTGCTCTCTTAGCTGTCAAGAAAGCATTTGTTGCCAGCAGCGGGGCAAATGTTAGAGCCCTCTGGGTCTGTGCAGAAGGGTTTGGTGGCATGTCTGATGCACGCTGGTGGTGTGTTCTCCAGTTTGCTCAGAGGTGGAGCTACTGTGAGTTAAATGCCTCAAAATGGTGGAGAAAAGCCTGTTGAAGACTAAAGGAATCTGCAGGTCTGTGGGGTGTGGCGGAGATCTCTCAAAACACAAGCGAGCTGTTTATGAAGCACTGTTGGAGAGGATGCAGTTGACTCCTGCCTAATCCCTGCACACACACGCACTCCTGCCAGGCTGACCTTGTCCCCAGGAGCTGGTGGCTGGCTTGTGGGGCAGGGCTGGTAGCCCTGGCCACATCGTCTGACCCAGACATGAGCTCAGCATCCTTCTCCTGCTCGTTCGTGGCACCTCCACTGCAAGGTGCAGGAGTTGTAGCTGGTGATGCCTCTTCTGGGGCTTGTTTCTGCATCTGACTCCCCCTTCTTTGCCTTCTGTCCCTGGAGCAACATGAACACTTCTCAAGTCTTTCATCCAGGCACTCAGAAAGCTTACAGGACGCTTTGTACTGGAAATCCAGGAGACCTCTCCAGAGGAGGAAGCAGTGTCTCCTGTTTGTCTTGAGTTATTCTATCACAACAATGGCTTCAGAATTTGCCTAATTTAAAAGCTAGTTTTAATCTGATGGGAAGATGTTTGTGTATTTAAAATAGTTATTCCTTGCTGGAGCCACTCCCTTCTTTTGTCCTTCTCTGCTGGACTTTTCGGCTTCACTTAGCTAATATGCAGTGCTTGTTTACAGCAGAGATACTGCAGCATGAAGAAGGAAGTCAGTCCATTTAATACTGATTCGGTTCCAAGCTTCCTGTGCGTGTGCATGCACGCGTGCTGTGTGTGTGTGTTTTCAGCCTTGTTCATCCAGTCTCTGTGCAGCCTCAGTAGGAAAAACGAAGGGGCCGGCGGAGACACAGAGACTAGATGCAGGCGATTTTTTTTAACTCTTCCACCTGGTTTGGTCCTGAGCAGGTTTAGACAACGCGGGTAAAAATTCTGGTATGGCAAGCCTGGTGAGGAAGGTGCTAGTACAGACAAAGCCATTGAGTGGTGAGTATGAGAAACATCTTGCCTGATGGGAAAGATAACTGATCAGAAGGTGTTGGTTTAGGTGCCTAGGAGGAGAAACGCGGTAGCAGGCAGAGTACTGTTGGGTATCGTTGTTGTTTTCATTTCCTATTTCCAGTGTGAGATGGGTGCCTGGAAATGCCAAAACCTTTGTCCATGGAAAAGATGGTTATCCAGAGGAATGCACTAGTTACAGGGCAGGGTCACTTTTAAAGTCTGTCCCGGGATTTCTGCCTTAGCTTGGCTAAAAAACAGCAGCAGTCTATATAAGTAGGATGGCTTTTAGTTCGGGAGGTTTTGGGGAGAGTGGGGAGCTTGCAAGAGACAGGCATCTCGGGAGCAAATAGACTGTTGTGTCAGTTGTGACTGAACCAAGAGATGGGATTGAGAAGAAAATAATGCTAGTAAGCTGTAGGAGAAACAATTTTATTGCTTTATTTTTATTCTTTTGATTTGGTGGTAAGTACCTAACTGGATTTCAGTAAGGTGCTCTCATGTTGCAGTGGTTACAGAAATCGTCATCAGCAATGTTGCATATTTGGGATTTTAAAATATTCCAGTAGCAGCACCAGCCTGTGCCTGGGGTTTTTCATTTAAATTTATGGTGTTTATTCAGCTCTTAATTGTGCAAATTAGAATAATTATGGAGTGTGATTATATGCGTACCCGGTGAGTGTTTTTAAGAGGCCGGCTCAAGTTTCAGGAATTTATTTTATTAGCCTCGTGTCTTTCTGGTGCAAGCGTCCTTTCTCCATGGTGCTATTCTGCAAAGCAAACATCATAAACTGCCACAGCAGGAAACAATTTTTGCAGGGGCATATCTGAGTGAATCAATCTTTAATAGGGCAGAAGGCTCTTCAATAACTCAGGCTAATTAGGGCTGATTTGGTGAGTTATCGGCGACTGAAACAACCCTCCCCAAGCAGAGCAACTTTTCTCTGCTCCAGGGTTTGATAAGGATAGGATGGCACAATTTGAGCCATTGTAGCAAGGTTTGTGCAAGTGCCAGTTTTATCAACGTATAAACTTTAATGAAAGGTGTTCTTGGAAAATAGGACTTTTGTGTGAGTTACGGCTGCTGCTAATCTCTCCCAAGGCTGCAACTGAACCTGTATTTGTGGAGGGGACAGTTCAGACACAGATGTAAGCAGCGTCTCTTGCGTAGAAGTTATGGACTAGATGTGCAAAGTATTGCTTTGGCTTTTGCTGGGCAAAAGATCTTGTTGGCAAATGCTGTTCCCTTCTAGCCCAAACTTACTAGTCTCTCTTCGCTCACTCAAGACTTCTCAGAATCCATGAATTTCTGTAGGGAAAATGGAGATACCACTGGAAATGGAGTAATATCCTTGATTACGTTGTGACTGGTGTGGCATGACAAATATAGGAAATGGAAGAGGAGATCTCCCTGGTCTCTCTCTAAGTAACTTGGGACTTTGGGCAAATTAACCAGTCTTTACAAAAAGAAACTGAGTGGAAATAAATAAATAAATCTATGTCCTTGCTTCAGAGATAAGGAGATTGGAATTATTCCAGTTGAAATTTCACTTGAAAAAAAGGCAGTCTGAGAATTAATGAGAGGGGTTTTTCTGTAGAGAAGTCTAGCAGATATTAAATGACTAGAGCATACATTTACCTTGCATAGATTTCTTCAGAGAAGTTTTAGCCCATCAGTGTTTGAAAGCACAATTCTTTGATTGAGGGAAACATAGCCAATAGGGAAACATGTAATAACCATTGGCTCGATAACTTTCAGCATGATTTCAGAATCTCTGGAGAGGTTTTTTTAGAGTTAAATCTCATTATTTACGCTGTAGGGATGTGTGTTAAATGCATTCTTTTAAATACCTGCAGGATGTTAGGAAGTTCAGGATGCTAGGAGAATGGTATGAAATACAGCTGGTGGGAGGGTGACCTCAGAGGGGGCATACCGATTGAAAAACTACTTGGATAGGGTATATAAATACAAGCACTCATTCTGCCCAGTTTACTGCCCAGATCTTCATACTAGTGCGTGGATAAAAAGAACACCGCAGTGAGTGGTCAGATGGAAAAAGAAATGGCACAGGAAGGAAACATTATAAAGAAGCATAAAGAACACTTCCAGTATTTATTTTTGGGTGTTTAAAGTATAGGAAGCAGCAAGAATATAGATCTACACCTTATTCTGTGTTATCACATGTAATTCTGGCAGAAGAAAAGTCTGCAGCGAAATAGACTGATGAGCATTTTGTCTTTACAAGGTAGGGTCTGTGTCTGATTACCACTGTTCTTTGTTTAACTCTCCTCATGCCATTTTAAAAAAAAAAATCTTTTCTTTCATTCTTGGTTCCTACTGAGAGATTTACTTACAGGATATCTGAAAGTGATCTTGGGTTTGCGTGTTCCAAATTTACGCATTTGCTTAGCCACCAACAACTCGCAGCAGCTTTCAGAGATTTCAGGATTAACAAACTAAATTAAAGAATATCCGTCTTTAGAAGGGACTTCTAAGTGGTGACTTCTGTATAAGAATAGACATGGTCAGAGGCTATTTCAGTAGGACTTATATTCCACTTACTTTGAGACAGTTGTTTTTTTAATGAGCCCCTGTATAAATATGTTTGAGGTTGGTTATGGCAGAGAACTTGTGAACACTTCATGAAGTGGTGGTGAAACTGAACATCCTAAGGTTTCGATCTTTATTTAAAACAAAAAGGTTATAAAAAGTCAAGGTCAAAGTAGGCAAATGGCATTTTGCCAGCTTAACAAATGCTATTGTATTTATCTCTCCCCTCCTGAGATCCCTGTTACTTTTAAAATACCGTTTAATTTGCCCGTCTTCTGGTCTGTAACTGCAGGAGAAAATGCAAATCGTTTTTTTGGATTTGAGATAAACTGAAATTAGCTTGAGCCATGTCCTAGCTGAAGAGACATTTAAGTCAACTGAAATTGGTTGTTGTTTAACATAATTTGCCTTATAAAATATAAAAATACAAACTGAATAGAAAACTCAACACATTAAAGAACAGCAAAGTAGCAAAAACTTATAACGAAGGACTTAGCTAAGCAGTATCCTTTGTTTTTGAACTATATGCTGCATTTCCTTTTAGTTAACGTTTGAAATGACACCCATTATTTCAGCTGTATCACCACAAATGATGCTGCCATATCACCTGAAGCTTGTGCAAGATGATGTTGGATGCAAGAAGCTGCTAAATGAAAGTTAAAGTTGTCACATCAAAGCTCTCAAATAGCAGAAAAGTAACAGCCTTAATGGTTGCACCATCTTAACTTTACTTTCTTTTGGCAGGTAATTAATGGTAGTGTAACAGGAATATCTGGAACCTCGGAGGAGTTTTTTAAGCATGAGGAATATCTTATATCTGAGACTGCTGAGGATGATACATTGGGGACCTTTACAGTAAATGGCCATACATAAAATGGTATAGATTTTAAAGGTAGTAGACACTAAGCTGTCATATCAGAATGGCATGGCTAAGGGAGCTTCAGTATTAATTTAATCACCTGAGTGCAGTGACATTTATGCTGCCAGTTCAAGTGAGCATGCTATAGAACATATTTACTAACAAAAGCATCTTGCTTAATGAAAATCTTGCAGTACAGGTGTTGGAAATATTCTAAGTCTGGTTTGGATTTAGTAATGCTGTATTCTTCTGTCATGGAGCCATCAGAATCCTTTCTTCAGAAAGTCTATTAATGTTCTTTAAGAAAAAAAAAATCTGTTTAAAAATAATGTGGCATTACCTTCTATATTCGTTGTTCTCATAAACCTTCTAGCTAAGCACAGAATGTTGTGTCTTATTTCCTCTGGAGACAGATAATTGCAGCAGGGAGAGGAAATTGAAGAGTGTAAAGTACAAAATCTTAAATAGTGTGTATAAGTTCCTATTTCTGTTTACTGGGAACTTAATATATCTTTTTAATTTTTTGAAATAACAAGAACATTTTAGCCTCTAAAAAGCAAAGTTGTCATTAGTAATAAATCACTTAATATTGTCTCTGAAGATATGTTATATTAAAAGTAAACTTCTTCCTGTTCTTTATATCTCTGTATCTCCTCTTCACTACGAATAACCAAGGGACTGCAACAAGGCTACTTGTGTTGTTCCGTAGTCGCTTTTCTTTGTGGAAGTAAATTTGCAGTCCCTTTCTGACATGGCAAAGTAGGGTATTTCTTTATTCCCAGAGTGCAGGTTGTATTCTCTGATAATTCTGCAGACCAGGCTTTCCTTTCTAGCTCTGCAATAGATTTGGGCTTAGATTCTCCACAAGATAATTAAGAGTTCCACGTTGTAGACTTTCCAGCTTCAAAAACTGGACCAATAATACTCTTTAGTATCCTTCTGTGTGTTTTTGCTTTGAGAGTTCAATAGACAGAGCACTCTGTCATGGGTATTTATGAGTTTCGGAGATCTGTGCATTCCCCTCCATCACAGGCTGTAGATATCCCAGCTGTTTTGGGACAGGCTTTTTTAGTGATTGATAGAATTTTTCCAAAGAATTAATTCCAAAGTGAATTTAGTTGTACCAGAGGAAAGCCACTGTAATTCTGAATGGGGAAGGTTTTTTAAATTATTCATGTTAAATTATCTTAATTGCTGAACATAATCAGTTTTTTTTAATATCCCTGTGTTTATCCACCTAAAGTTCGCAGAGGGTGGTTGTAATATCAGCTGTGACATGAAGCTATTTTGCCTTCCACTAACCAGCTCTCCACTACTACCACTATGTAAATAAACACCAATTATTGCTGATGGTGTAAACACTTAAAGCATTTGGGTTCACTTGTCAGTATATTCTGCTATTGTCATGATTAAATTTGCAATCCTGAGGGTTGTTATCAGATAACAGTAAGGGAGAGAATTAGTTTTGAAAATGAGATTTCCAGTCTTAGTAGAGCCTGAGAGGAGATAACAAATTAGATGATGGTTTAGGTAGAAGGAAGAGTGAATTTAAACTTTGAGTTCAGTTAATACTGAAAGTTGCTTTGGGGCTGAAAGTTATAATTAGGCTAGTCAGAAAAAGTACAAACATTAATTTCCTGCTTGTGCCAGTAGATTATGAAGCTTTAAAAGTCCCTATATGAATCTCTTGATATCGCTGGTTACTTTCTGGGACAATCACAGGCAGCGGCTAGTTCTTTCCTCAGCTAAATTCAGCTTTTTTCCTGAGTAAGTGCTCAAAAATAACTAACCTTGCTAAATTACAGCCTTCTAGCTGTCAGATTTCAATCGTCAAATTTGTATGGCCAGGTAATGGCAGCATTAGACCTATGTATGTCAGAAGAAGCTGCAGTGGAATTTCTTTGCTGCTTCTTTACTCCTTCTGGAATCCCTGAAGTTAAGATCTTGAGATAATAAATACATGTTTCTTTCTTCTCTTCCCTTCCCCTTCCTCTCTATGTCATGTTTCCCCTCTTATTCCTGGCTCTAAATTTCTGCTCTTTAAATATACATTTATTCCTCCTTTTTCTTTAGTGAGAAATTGTGTTGTGTGTCACTAATCTCTTTGTATTGCTGCATTCGTTGTTCATTCTGCTTAATTTGCCCGGTAGTGTAGTTTGTGGCGATTGGCTTCAGTTATCTTACCAGGAATCCTTGCAATTAATTATATTGCATTTAATAATCAAAAAAGAATGTGAGAGCAGTGATTTCCCACCCCCCCCCCCCCCCCCCCCAGCTTGGGTGGGATTACCCAGAAATTGCCACCTTCTGGTTCATTCAGAAATTCCCTTAACTATCTAGTACGAAATTTAGAGATCTTAATGGTAACGGAGCTGAAGCTCTATTTTAATATTCCTCTCATTGCAAACTTTAAAAAGTGTTAAAAAGAGAAAATTTAAATTAGTGTTGAAATAGATATTTTTGCATTGTTAAGTCTATTGAAACTGTAATTCATTTGATAGTCTAGAGTTGCGATTATAAGAAGGACTTTCAAAAATGGATGGAAAGCAGAGGTGCAGGTGGGTGAACTCTCCTGTTAACTTCAGTGATATGCAATCTCTTAAAATCCCTGTAGATTGGAATGGAATGGATATGGACTATTCAGCTGTGAAAAATACAGTGAATACAACAGGAAAGCTTGTGTGATTCAATCCATGTATTGGTTGTGTTTGATAGTTGTTAACATGGGAACAGCAGAGAGGAGAGTGAGTGGAAAAAGTAACTGAAAAAACCCAGTAGGGTAGAAGAATGAAAGACAGGAATAAACCCAACTTTTTTTCCAGTGAATGTGACAAAAGGATTCTGAATAAGGAATTGATGTGCAATGATCTCTGTATAAATCTTGCACTATTTCTGGAAAACTTTCTGTAGACTTAAAATTCCACTGTAGACTGATTTCAGTAACAAAGTCAGTTTAAGAGGTATTTGTCTGTGTTCTCCCACCTCTGCTACAGCTTCCTCGGATGTGCCGCCTTAAACTGCAGAGTTGTAAACCAACAATCACCGAAGTGAAAGGTTTTAAACAGCTCAGAACAACAGAACGCTCCCATGAGATTGCCTCATAGCCAGAGCTTCTGCAGTGTGCAACAGCAGCCTGGTGTGAGCAATGAGTTTTGGATTTGCTTGTCTTTGCTTGTACTTCTGTGATCCAGGATGCCCAAGTAAATATCAAGTTGATTCTCTCTGGACTTGACAGTCTTACCAATCCTCCTTCTGTCAAGCTGACCACCTGCAGCTTTGCAAACTTGGTCTCTGCATACCTGAATTTCCACCCAAACCATTAAGACACGCTAAATTGGGTGTATGTTCTAAGGTTTGAACGTGGTTTAGTGGTTTGGCACAAAATGTGAGTTTTTGTTCACTTGACGAAAAAATGCTTAATTTAGGCACGCTGAATGTTTGCAAAATGGTTGGGCTTTGTGGGAGAGTGGAGAGGTGTGGGATAAGTGTGAGAGATCTTATACCCTGTCTTGTGAGTACACACTGAATCACGGTATCTGCTCGGGGAACAGAGCATTCCTCTTTTCAGCTGGTTGGGGAACATATTTCTGTGTATGGAACAAAGCAAGTAAGAAAATATAGAAAAAAAAGCACATGCCTTCTGTGCATAGGAAATAGAGCCCATATCTAAACTTTAGTGACCCAGAAAAGAAAGAGAAGGAAACTCAGAAGAGACCTTGTTAAAATAACTCTTTATATGTAAAGGGTGTATAAGGGTTAAGTGTAAAAGCAATGGTGTATTTACTGTAGGATAGTAAATATCTATAGCATTATCAGCTCTTTTCAAGCACTTTGGTATCAAGAATTCTTGGCTATCTGTGAGAACCTGAGTCAAAAAGTTGGATGGCAGGATACTCAACGTCCCATGGTGACATCGCTGTGTCTGGTAGATGAATATATCACTCTCTGCAGAAGTTCAGTGAAGTTATGTGTGATGCAAGCTGAGACCTGAGACTTCTTGCTAGTTTAAGAATTAAATATTCTAAACCTCTTTATTGAAAAAGTTATCTCAGTGGTCCTAGAAATGAACCTGTTTTGCACACTTTCTATTCTGGCTCCTACATTCAACAGTTGTGAGAAGTTCAGAACTAGGCTTGACAGGTCAGTTTAAAACACTAATACATGCATTGAAAAATCCTCCAGACCAAACCACAACTTATTAAACTCTTAAGGTGATTTGTTAAGGCTTATCTTGAGGATTGTCTTTTTATATTTAATTGCAGCAAATTATATTCCTTGAGGAGTTTATATTTTAAGAAGATAAGCTCTGACTTATCCCTTTTTTTTTTCCCCCTCTGTTCCAGTTTATTCCAGAGTAATAATCAGTTTTATTCTGCCAGATTTTTAGACAGTCAGGAAGATAAAAGAAGGACTTGATACGCTTGACAGCTTTTCAGAGAGGACAAACTTGATTTTGTTTTGGTTTCGGTTGTCCTCGTGTCCCCACATGTATATTTATACAGAGAGGTGATTTTTTGCCTCTGCTGCTGGAAATCGTGCCAACTGCATGATGGTAAAATCACGTGACTTCTCCCCGAGTCTCAAAATTGTGTGTTAATCCTATGCCACCAGCACCTTTTAGTGTGAAGCTCTTTGTGCCTCGCTCTGCCGTTGGGATACAGGAGGGCACAGCCGCTCTGAAGCGGGAGCCCGAGGTATGGGTTGGAAAGGAGACTTTTAAGCGTGCTCCACCACCTTTCCTACTTTTCCATGTCTGGTGTGAGCAGGAGCAGAGCTAACTGGGTCCCTGTCCCCTTTGCCCTGCCTACAGCGGGGTTGCAAGTGGGGAGAGAGTTGTTCTGAGCCTTGGGGTCTTTTCCTTCTGTCATTCGTTCCCTTTTAACCATCTCTACCCCAAAATTCTTCCAGCTGGTGGTGGTAAGAGGAGAGCTGTGTTGGCTTTTGCAGGAGGCCTGGCCAGTTAATCTTTGTTTTAGAGATGAGAAGTGTAGGAGGAGCTTTACTGACCCTGAGACCTGATCTGGGTTTTCATACTTAAAAAAATGGATGCATTAGTATGGGATAAGAAGTTGCACATTACCTGAACAAATAATATATAACCCCAAGCTTGTGCAGAGTTGACCTACGGGACTTTTTCTCTGTAGCATTCCTGTGAGATCTGACGTTGGCATTATCCTGCTCCATCCTCACTTGCTGCGAAGTGAGGAGGGAACAGGAAGCGAAGGCCTTGTATTCATCTAATGTGGTGGTGTTGGGAATGCTGAACTGGGAGGATTTCCTGGCCTTTCTTGTTTTTTTGGAAGGAAGAAAACAAAACTTTCTTGTTCTGTCTGCCTCTTCCCTTGCCACTCCCCACCACTTCTGCCTCGTGCATCGCCAGCCTGCGGTGGAATGTTTCCAGGCTCCTTTTTGAAGATATTTATAAATAAGTGGAGCTCCATGTGTTTGATTTTTTCCCAAATGATTTCTTTACTGTAAGTCATTGTATTTCTGTATAATTGATCTATGCATGGCAACTTACATCTAGGGAGGGAAGTTGCAAATGGGTTTGGCCTGTGCTGTGCAAGCATGGAGAAAGGAAATAAAAAAATAGTTTAACAATAACCCTAGCAATGACAGCTGGGGATAGAAACTTGTTAAAAAAAAATACAAGTTAGTTTTAACTTGTTTTGAAACAATGAGAATAAATGTGCTACATAACTGTTATGAACTAAAATAGAGGAGGGAATAGCGGGCACAGATTTCTCTCCTGTAGCCTCAGCCTGCCCAGTAAAATCAAGCTTTACTTCTATAAATATCAATAGATCAAGAAGGGCAAAGGCTCTTTAAGTCTTGAGTATTTTTAGCAAGAAGGAAAAGCATTTCAGCGGTGTTCCTTCCTATACGTTATGGTTATAAATCGTATTACCTTGGTAAGCTTCAAAACAAATCAAGATTTCAGGTTCAGTGTCCTCAGTATGTAGATTTTGTTTCCCAACACAAAAGGGGTGAATTCTACTTGTTCCTACGTGGTTTGGGGAAAGAAGGAATGTATGGCTGGATGCGTGCTGCAGTCAGGAATATCTGTGGTGGAAAAACATCAGCCATAGCAGGGTGGGGGGAGGAAATGCCCTGCCATGTCCCGTGTAAGAAGATTAGGTTAATACTGAAGCACGGACTTAGCAAAAATTAGAAAGGATAATGCTGCATTAATTCACACAGGTCAAGTTTCTGTAGCACAATGACAAAACAAAACTAGTAATAGTCTAAAAATATAACCCTGAATAAAAGAACTTTCTCCTCTTCCTTTTTTTTTTCCTCGTTCTCTCTCCTCCCCTCATTTCCTGCTTGGGCACCCGAAGTTGGAAACTTAGAGTGGGTTTTGAATGGGATTTTTCTCCCCTCTGCCCCCCACCCCCCCTGCCTTCATTTAAAAAAAAAAAAAAAAAAAAAAAAAAAATCCCTGTTTCTGTAGCTGTGACTCAGTCCTGCAGTGCCTATCTGCCTTGTGTCAGGCATGGGGCTGTCTGGGGGAAGCAGAGTATGCACATACCCAAACCATGATGCAAGCTTTGAAATTGCACCAAGTGCACTCGTAGCATCAAATGTGCCGGATCACACTGCGTTTCCAGTAACAGCCAGAGCTCTGTTGGCTCCAAGTGGGAAAGTGGTCATGCAGCCTGAAAAGGGGAAAGAGGCCAAATTGCACATTCATTTGGATAATTAGGTAAACAGTAAATATGAGAAGTCTGTCTCCTACTCAAACTCCATTGTTTTTTCCTAAAAGTCTATATTTAGATTTGGCAGCCAGATTTATCACAATAATCGGTGCATTGTTTAAACAAGGTCACTGATGTGTGTGCATGTTTATCTCTGCTTAACTGGATTACTTATTTGAAGTAGAAATACCTCCAAAAATATTATTCAGACCTCTTGAAAACTTGTGTACTCGACTCCTGAGGCACATGGTCTTTATTAGAAAAGAGATGCAATTATTCACGTTCGGTTTTGCAGCTTGAAGTCCCGAGGGATTTGTACATAAAACTGTGGAGATTTGATTACATCCTGATTTTATGTCTCACTGGTATATGAGTGTTTCATACGTGTAAAAACCTTTTTATAAGGCATAGATCATAATAAGTTATGAAGTGAAGCCATACGAGTGCCATCCTGTCTATTGGAATTGGAATACACATGTTCACTGATTTAGTCCAGCTTCGGTGGTTCCTTATGTATTTATAAAACCCAAAGTGGCTTTGTGTTTTATATTTAGAGCAAATACTTCTGGACTTGTTGGCAGGTTGGTTTGAAACTTCAAGATACAATTTCAAAGTCAGACTTTATTGTTCACAGCAGTTCTGCACCGCTTGGTGAGGATGGAGCACGGTTTACTGACAGTGCTAGTGTGGTCAAGGTAAAAACAGCAAATAACAGCTCATTTTCCCTTTTACTGATGAAGTGAGTAAACATGAAGGCCTTGAAATATGCTCACGGAGTAGTTTGAGGAGGAATGTTCTAATCAAGTAACTTTTTAACAATAGTTGCACATCAAGAGAGGGTGGGACAAAAATATTCTTACTGAAACTCGTGCCTCCCATGACCTTGGTTGCAGCTGGGTATTGGCAGGTCATTTCACAGGGCTGGCAGTAATCTGTTTTGTGGACAATTAGTGGCTTCCTTCTGAAAGCTAGTTTCTTTGTAGGTGCGATGGCTGTGATAGTAGCACCCTAAAGAGGCTTGTACAAAACTATCCAAGGGTTTAAATAAAAAGCATTTAAGAAATACCAACTGGAGTAGATTTTGCTCTAAGCAAGAGCACACAGTGTGGGGGTTTTTTTTGTTGGTTGGTTGTTTTTTCCCTAGGCCTGTTAAACTTTTTGGTTAAAATTACCATTTTTGCAATGGAAATAATTGAGAATATTCTTTTAAAGAGCTTGGTGAACAGTGGCTGTCTACTGAAGTGCTGCTTGTGCAGACTTACAAATGGGACTTCGCACGCTCAATTTGGAAAGGCTTGACCTCAGAAATCAGCAGTTTTGTCATCTGGTAATCCAGCGTTCACACCTAATGAAACAAAAACAAAGTCATTTTGGAACTTGAAAGAGAAGTAGTCTCTGGTACAGTAATAATGAATGGAAAGACATAAAAGAAATGAAGTGCTTGTGTGGTGGGCATGGCTCACTGTTGAGTGCAGTTGTTTGCCGATTGGGCTTTGGCCTCCCTGCCCAGCTGACACACAGGCAGCAGTCCTCAGACGGACAGTTTTAATGGCTGAGGACTCTGCCTGGGATGTAAGGACCCGTGCTTTGTGGAAATCCTTTTTCATGCCCAGGTTTTTTTTCCCCCCTTGTTCTGTAGTGAGAAGATGTGTGCGTGTATCACAATTTGTTCCCTAAATGGTCTCTGAAAAAGAAATTCTGTTCCTTCCCTCCCTCCCTCCTTCAAAGGTTGAAATTATTCTATATCTTTCTCTTTTTGGGAGAGCCTCTTCTATACATGTTACCATCAGACACATTTTATTGTTAACTTTTAAGGCGTTTCATTTAAATTCTCAGTTCAGGCTTGGTCTTAGGATGTACAGGTTCATCTCTCAGGGATCACATGGCGTTATCGCAAGCAGTGTGCTGTACTGGACATCTTTAATCATTCTTTAAATTACAAACACAGATTTAGTCAGAGGGTGTGCTCCTTTCTTTCCCTCAGTCTTGTGCTGTTTTGGTGCCCGCGCTCACCTTGCTTCATCTTTTGGCTCTGCACACTGTTGCCACTTGTGAAATCTCCCCCAGCTCTGGCGCCGGGCTCGCAGCTGGCTCAGGCTGGCTGGCAGAAGGTATGTCTTCATTTCAGCACTTCATCACTGTCCCTGTCTTCTGGCTTTTGCACTGATTCAAGACTGTTCCTGACAGACAACCTGTGGAGAAAGAACTCTTCTGGTTAGAAGGTCATTTAAATTTAATAACTGTTCTTTTTTTCCTCTCCTTTCTCTTTTCCTTCCCTTCTGTTTGTTTCTTTTACTTTTTTCTCCACGTGGTGTGTAGTAGTTAGTGCTACAGCAACTGGAATTTTACACAGACCCTCTTTCCAAGCTGGTATTAAATGTTTTAATTCCAGACTTTTGGCATTTTGAGATACTGGCATATTTCATCTTTCCTCCCCATGATCCATTTTTCCATTTAGATGAAGGTTTAATATTAAACTCCGACATGTCACTGATTTATTGTCAGTTGTTGCATTTTAATTTGCTAATTTTAATACAACATTCTGGAGGGGCTATGAGGTGGGTGTTAGGCTAGTTCTCATACAGTGCAAGAAATTTCACTGCCTAAATTCAGAGCCTAAAATAATTTTGGATTTGTGAATTCTTCCTCCTGGTTGGTTGTATACCCAGCTTCCACTGGCCATCTCCGCAGCTAACGCTTTAATGCTGTCATGTTCGCAGGTTCTCAAACCACTGCTGTTTGTAGTCCGGTCTAGCACACAGAAACACTGCTGGATATAAAAGCTGTCATGAACCCCTGTGCAGACTGGGTATAAAACTAACCAGAATCTCAAGTTTGTCTTTGGTGATTTCAAAAATTAAGCTTGTTTGGCCACGTTCCTTCAGTTCATGCACAGATTCCATAGGTGTCAAACATCTTAGGTGTTAGATACAGCAGAATTACATTTTGGTTTGCGTGAGCTAATTGTTCACTTTCTTGTTACGGACTGGACTTTTAAAGTCTTGCTAGTTTGGCCATGGAAACCCCCAAGCCTGCCTGTTGACATTTTCTAGCAGTAAACCAGACTCCAGAACGGGTAAGCGCTTGGCACAGGGCACTAGACAAACATCTCTGCTGATGTCCTGTTGCTACCCATCTTTCCACCCGAGCTACCACAAAGTCATGCTACTTAACACCAATACAGGGTAGAAGCCATGACAGGAGGCAGAGTATTTCTATTAAAGACTTGTGGTGTTTGTATGGTAAATGGAAGAATTATAATTATGGATGTTGCTGAAGTTTGTTTCTTATTTATACCATGATACTACACTGATACACAATGATATTGGAGAGTATTGTCAATTAGTTGGTGGTTATCTTTTGCTGCTAGTTGGCTTTACTGCAGGATTTCCAGTGTTTGAGAAGCTACATTTTAAAATATATCTACAAAGCTAGTATTGCATGACGGATTTGCTGAAATAATTTAGTTTATTCGCTCTGATGTAGGGAAGAGCAGGACAAAATAAGGCCAGCAGAGTTAGAGTAATTAATTTAAAAAAAAATGTATAGAATGAAATTACAAACCCAATTCCTAATGTCCTTGGTGGACACTAGAGTTGATAGGTCTTATTTTTCCAACAGTCTGCACTGAGGATGTGGTCCTTTACAGTTACATAAAAATAAAGGGTGGAAATTTTGAATATATACACCTGCTATTTGGGCATAGTTACCAAGACCATTTTTGATGACTATTTTTCCTCTCTTAGTAATGTTTAAGCTGCAGTTGGTTTAATGAATGCAGGGATCACATCTGTCAATACTGTGTTCTGCTGGTAAAACCGTGCTTTAAGACTGCGGGAGTAATGCTTCCTTCCCGCTGCCCCCCTGCCCAAATCCAAAACACTTCAATTGGAAAAGGAGTGGGGAGATGGAACAGTAATTGTGCTTGCTGAAAAACAATGTCATTAAAAACCTAAATCAGCAGCTTGCATATGATATTTCAGATGGTACCAAGCCCAACCTGTAATCATGAAGAAACAGATGTCAGAGTGGGGATAAACGCTTTTTTATTTATATAGTTGAAGGACAGTCTTGCAAAAGTTGTCAGTGAAGTAGGTCAGTGCACTTGTCTTTCTTCAGGGGCTCAAGTTGGTTATCTGTGGCTCCAGAGGGTTTCTTCCCAGCTTGAGCCCCTGTATGTGTCGGTGGCTTCAGAGCTCGGCACGGTGGTAAGCCCACGGAGGAGCCAGACCTGCAGGAGCAGCTGTGTCGCAGGTCAAGGCTGAGGGCTTGCCTGCCTTACAGAAACCTGTAAATCTCTATAAATTTCTCAGGCAAGTGCTGCCACTCACTACAAACAGGTCTTTTTACTATTACGACTTTCCGTGCTCCATAGTAGTTGCCAGAGTGTTTACCTTCAGGTTATACATTTGTTTATTTGCACCAGTGCATGTTGCTAAAACACTTGGCTGCTGGGGGTAGCATTGCTTGCAGCTGTGTGTGGGCTTGCTTAGCCACTGCACGTGCTTGGCTAGCTTCTAAATGTACGTTTTTATGGCCCTTGAAACTTGGCATGAGCTGTGTATTGTCAACAACAACAACAAAAGAAGGCTAGTGAAATTAAAATCTGGCATCGCAGTTCTACAGGTTTATTCGCGATGTAGTGAAATGGGATTTTCTTGCTAACTTTTCCTGGCATCCATCCAAAACCCAGCATCTCATACATTTATGTTATCCCTCTGCTCAGTTGACAGGGCTGTAGCAGCTTCTTGTGCAGATCACAGGAACAGCATGGAAAAATGAAGCCAGGAGACTTTCAAGTGGGGAGTTTGTATCAGCAGAGAAATTGTAGGAGAAGTTCTGCCATGGAATTAGAAGGCAGAAATCTTGAAGAGTTTTTCAGTACCTGCCCTCAGAAACTAGACCACCGCAAATGCAGAGCTGAGTCAGTCTGCATCACTGCAGCTTTGGCTGTAGTGAAAAGCTTGGAAACGTAGGGCAATGACGGTACAACAGTTACAGTGTGCCTTGGCACAGAAGTTTCAGATCAGGAAAATGAGGTGCTCTCTGGCATTTAAATGTGCTGGTATCACCATTTAGCTTGTTCATAGATGTACTTCGTTCTCAACATAGCAATAGCGAAAATAGCATACCTTGTTGATTTATCTGGGACAGGTGAGCTTTCTGTGTGGTCACTGGTATGTGTTGCCAGCTCGAAGTTTGTCAGATAAACACGTGGCAGTTTTGCTCTCAAGAACTCTAATCTGGGCTCGGTAAGTTACCTGTGTTCCAGCCAAGGCGATTCCAAACTCCAGCAAGCCTTATTCTTCCAGTCACTCTAATCCCAAATGCAATAATTTTTAAGGTGCTATTTCATTTGTCCTCTGCATAACTTCATGCACTAAATACTAAGCGGTCAAGTAAGTCAGGTGCACTGGTTTGCGCTGAGCTGAGGAGAAGCGATATCCACCTGCAGGAAATGTTGCAGGGGGAAACAGATGCATCTTGGTGATAGGAGATGGGAAGGGGATGTTAGGTCATTAATTACTTAGCCTTGCATAAACAAAACTTAACATTTTGAAAAGTCCCTAATGTAAAGGGAAGGAAAAATCTTTCATCTTCTATGCTATTTAGCTACATGTCAAGTTGAGTCAATTGGAAGACTTTTGTGATGGTTTCTGCTTTATATATTGATTACTTCTCCATGAACTGCTCCAGTGTGGTGAGCATTGGACTAGTTTTGAAGGGGAAAGGAGCTAAGGGAAGCTAGACTGCAAAATCAAGGATCCCTGCCTCACTGCATCCCTTCTGGTTTGTCTGGGGAAGACACAGGGTGAAATTTGTTTTACTTTTCTACATGTTAAAGAACTCACTTGGTGGCTGGTAGTTGGGGACTCAATCTGGGATCTTCTCAGAAATGGTGTTTTCTTAACCTGCTATCTTTATGATTTAGAAGAGAGGACTTGGTTGAAAACCCAAGTGTGGTGAATAAACGTTCAGGGTTTGTCGTGGGTTTTGGTGGTTGTGTGGGGTTTGTCTTGGGTTAGGTGGTGTTTTTTGTTTGTGTGTGTTTTTTTTTTTTTTTTT
>WAAD01024707.1:464238-551162 GCA_013389945.1 Fregata magnificens
GGAAAAATTAAAAAAAAAAAAAAAAAAAAAAAAAAGAGAAACTGCTAAGTTTGTGCTTGGTCCAAAACTAATTTAAAATGGAGTAGTTCAGTCATGGGAGGTTTCAATTCATCTTTTTCTCAGTATAAGCTGTGCTAAAGATGAACTAAAATTTTACACGTTGTAGTGCCTTTACTCAAGCACTAGACAGCTTTCCGAGAGTGAGTGAGCATTAAACATTAATTTTTCTCATCAGAGACAGGTTCTCCCTCCAGCTGCCTGCCTTTTTTTTTAATTTAAATTGGCTGCTAGTATTTATTAAACAACAGATACTCTGAGGAATTTCTGAAGCTTCATGCAGCAGAGCTGGGTAGTTTTTTTGGAAAGCTAATGGTGGAGAGTGGACTGCCCACACAGGAGGCTGTTGCGAAAGAATTATCTTCATATGCTCGGTAAAAATGTAATGCTGCTTATGTACATTTTCTGTGAAATGTTGTTATAAAGTTAAGAAAGATTGTTTTCCCAATATAATCCTAAAGGTGAAATACAGTTATATTCCAACACAGCAAATCTGCATTTTGTGCATAAATTACTTAAATATCTAGGAGTGAAGTATATGCTGTTAAACATGTCAAATCAGATGATTAAATGACTGGATTGTTAGGAAGAAAATAGTAATTTTCTGAAAAAGCTAAATGAATGATTTGGCACAATGAACTGCAAACGTTACCAAAAAACTTATTCTGAGGAAAATTTGCTAGCCGACAATCACATTTTTATGTAGTAGGTATTAAAAACAGGAGGTATAAGAGAAAATATTCCAGATTTTCTCAAGTTAATGAACAAGCTCCTTTTTTCCACTGAAAGTATTTTACCTGCTGACAGCTGCGTGGGTGGCTCTGTACGGTTAGGGATCTCACGTAACCAATGTGTTAGCAGTCACAGCTGTAAGCTGATTTCTTTGTGATAGTGAGACTGTGTAAATGCTTCCCAAGATAAACTTCTGCTCTGAAAGGACTTGAGTTTTTTGCATGAGTAACTGGACTGCAGATCAAGGAGAAAGTTCTGCTATGTGAATTACTTTCTTGTGTGTTACATGAACACAAGAAATGCTGTAGCCAAGTGAGACCAATTTTAACTCAGTGGCATTGGATTATTATAGTGAAGGGTTTGTTTGGACATCATCTTTGCCACTGATGATGTGTGTAAGGGAGAGTCCAGTTTGACTCAAAGCCCAGGCTAAAATTTTTGAGCTAGCAATTTAAAAGAATTGTCTTATTTGTAGACTAAGCAAACCTGTATATCAGTGATTTTTATGTCAATAAACAAGTAAGCCTTGTATGCCTTTTTAGAAGCACATTGAGAAAGACCATTTTACCCTCTGTAGAGTACACTGTGAAATCTCAGCTAAGTGAAGGCAGCTGGATAACTGTTTTCTTTGATCACGAAATGCATTTTTCTGAGCCAGCGGTAACATGAAATCAAAAGTGAGATCAGAAGTCAAAAGTGAAGACCCTTCTTAACATTATTCAAACTTAAACTAAACTGTGACTTTGATGTTCCAGGGCTTCATGTTGAGTGCTTATTGAAGCCTGTCTTTTTCTGTATTGTTAGTTTTGTACAGAACTGTGGTCCAACCCCTGGCCACACCAATAAAAATATTTTTAAGCAGAAGTTAACCCATAACTGGTTTTGCACATTGCTTCATACTTCATACACAGTTAATTTTTCTGTGTGTTCCCTTGCTGAAATGGGTGGTCAGTGGAAGTCAGCGATTGATGTAACACAAGGTCTATTGGGAAGGAGATGAAATGATCTTTCCATACAGTCAGGTGTCCACAGGATGGTGCTGAAAAAGAGAACTAGGATGAGAGCAGTCCTGGTGATCATCTCTGTCCTCATGCAAAGACCAGTGTCTCGCCTAAAGTTTCATTCTGTCCAAACTGCTGTTGTGCTAAATCCCTGCTTCAGAATAGCATTGATGAAGCTGGTGTCATATTATCTGAGTTGAGTCATTCCTGTTGGTCATACGAGTCCTCTGATATGGCAGATAAGTGCTTTCAAAACACTGTTTCAAAACATGGTTTGTATGAGTGTTCAGCTTGGTCGTTACATTTCAACAGGAGTTAGAAAGCGTGCTAGAAATCTACAGCAAGCAAATCCCAGGAGGACTTCAGCTGCTGTACTGTCTGTCTCAGTCTTCTGTCCTCTCCTGCCCTTCTGTGCTCCCAAACCAAAAGTAGATGTGCTAGCGGAAACTTGTACAAGCAAGGCTTGCAGAGCTGACCAGAAACCTACCTCACATTCTCAGTTTTCTCTGCCTATTATGGCTTGTGCCATTAGTATGAACCACATCATCGTCTGTCATATTTATTTATACTTATTTCTGAAGCTCCATAAAGCCTACTTTACCAGACTGGCTAATTCAAAGCATTTGTTCAAAGCAGTACTGCCACATTAGTAGTAAAAGGCTCAACAAGGAAAACTAGTACCTGTTGCTGAAAGGGGTGGGTGATCTAGTAACAGCAGACCTGGTTAAAGTTGGGGTCCTCAATACTGTGCTTGCCTCAGCCTTCAGAAACAAGGACTCTTAGGCCTCTGTGCTTGGTGAAGGGGATCAGGAAGGAGAAAAACTACCATCAGTGGATGAGGGTCAAGTCAGGAATTACTTACAAGAACTCAACCCATGCAAGTCCGTGGGACCAGATAGGCTGCACCAAAGGGTGAGCAGCAACCCCTGTGATCAAGAAACAGAAGACAAGAGCCAGCTATCTTTTTCCTGGTGAATTCTGTGATTTTCACGATGGGAGTACTTGCATCTCTGCACGTATTCACTGCTCCTTGTGCCTCCTTGAGGAGATCGTTGCTCTGGATGGAAATTGTAGCAGAGTTCTTGTTTAGATACATTTTGTCATTTAAGACTTGTGCTCTGAGCAGCATGACTTCCTACAAAGCACAAGAGTCAGCATCATTATTTTTGATGCAGAATTTGCATTGCAATGTCTGAGCTGTTCTTGCATCTGAGGTTCTTTGTTCTAACTTCTTGACTGTGGCAACTTTAGGTAGTTGCTTCTGTTGCTTCTAATTGAAGAATGTAACTTGCTACTGAATAAGGAAATTATCTCTCTGCATGATGGGGATCTTCAGGTAACTCCATCCCTACTCTAGGGAGCAGTGATACCCTTTTCCATATATACACATAAGTAAGGAAGTTTTTGCATCTGCAGCTGTCAGGAGTGTACTTTGGCTGACAAATGCAGCCTAGCTTAAAAGCGAGATCCCGTAGTGGGTCAGTTAAGCTTTATTGGTCTGACAGACCAGATTATCATTTTATTTAACCAGAGAAGTAGTTTTCATTGTCACTTGATTGCCAAGGGTCTGTCAGCATTTCCATTATAAACCCCCTATTTTCAGGGATTTGAGTAGACTTGAGATTTAAGTGTTCTGGTCTAAAACTTGGCAAGCATGATATGAGTTCACCAGCGGATATTTTCTTTGAGATTTTAATAGTCAGCTGTTTCTTAAATTGTAGAGAAGGCAAGGGGCTTTTTTTCCTTGGTTAAACAGATAGGACTATTTTTTTCCATCTCGCTTATTCCAACTAGATTTATAAAAATAAAACCCTATTCTGTTGTTTAAAAAAAAAAAAAAAGGGGGGGGGGGAATGAAAATCTGCCTGCTGTCCTGTTCTGTTTGCCAGAGGATCATGCCTCAAAACCTTCCCTTTGTTTTGGTCTATGTTTGGTGAAGTCCCACCCACCCTCTCTGTCCCTTTTCTCCTCCCCTTTACTTATTTCCCTTCAGTGTATTTACACTCTCACTACATTAAGTTGCAGCGTTTCTTCTCCTAACTCTATTCCTCCCCTTTGCCTTCCTCGCTGGGGCTTCCAGCACTCAATTCTAATGAATCTGCCTATTTTACCTCTCTCTAAAAGGCAACTCTAAGGTATTCTTAAGTGATACAACATACCTGTGGTAAATATAAACTCTAGGAATCGTCTTTATGTTGTATATTACTCTGTCTGTTTGATGTACTTTACTACCTAAGTAAAGAACATACTATGCATGACTCTCCGTTGAGTATGCAATTTTTTAATGCTTTCCTGAGACTTTGGACTTTGCTGTGACTCTAGAGTGAAGTACTTTTGCATTCTCTTTTTTTTTTTTTTTCTTTTTTTTAAACCAAATCTTTAATGTAGACTGAAAAAAGTGAAGTGTGATTGGCGCAGAACACCACTGTGGGTTTTCATGCCTGGGCTCTTTTAGTCATTTCCTGAAAGCTTGGTGCAGAAATGTGACAGCGCAGGAAGCGGCAGCAAGCTTAGCAAGGCTTCATGTGCCGTTAGAAGTCGGCTTGCTATAGGTGAGGGCACATCCTTCTTGCTGAGATGTAGAAATACCTGGTTCTGGGATTGATGGTCAAGATCTTCAGGAAGAACCTCTGCTGTCTTGCAGTTCACAGCAATGAACAAAGTGACTGGGGCTTTAAAACGGTGAGTGAGGAACTACAGCTATATGACTATTAAGCAACAAGGAGTGTAAGTTAAGAGCTGAAATTCAAGGGGTGGAAAATGAGTGCTTTCAAAAAGCACTATAGTCTCACTCCCAGGACCTTCAGAAGATCGTTGTCGGAACAAGATGCTGGCACTGCTGCCTTGAGGAACTATCATTGGTACCACCAAATGAAAAGCAAGAAGATTAATAAACCAATGAGTTCTGACCCAGAGAAACCTCTCAGAGCATACAGTTGGCAGACACATCCTCGGCTTCCCTGGAGGATAAGCAAAAGAGAGGGCTTGTGCAGCCTGAAAGGGGAATGCAATGATCCGAGTCTTGCCAAAAGTTCTACAAGCGTGGATGCTACCAGTCCTGATGATCTCCACGAAGACCCGACAGAGACGCTGTTCCAGGCAAGGACTAGACCATTTCGGGTTCCCTTCAACCGCTCTCTGTCTGAACCCATGCCACATGTTGGAAACAGGAATGCAAAGCCATTTCTGCAAGCTGTGCATTCGGTGGACTCTGAACACCAGGGCTATTTCATCCGTGGCATTTTCTCCTCTCTCTCAAGTGGCTTTTCAAAGATAATGAGTCGAAAAGGGGAGCCTGGCAGTGAGTCAGTAAATGAAGGGAAGGCAGATGATAATCAAATTGATTTCAGTACAGGTAACGAACTAATTTTTGTTTTGTTCTACTTCTGTTTGTGTAACAGGTGAGTGTAGTGAGACTTTCCTTGGGACGTATGGTAGTTGCTTAAACTGTTTTTTTAACTTAATTTCATTAACATGACATTGGTAATTCTCTGATATTCTATCTTAATTTTAAAAAAGCGACTGAAAAAGGGCCTTTTCTGATAAGGAAGTGGTGTGAGATATTTTGGTGTGTGCTTAAAAACTTGGAGGTCCCTTTAAAACAAGCATCATCTGGTGGAAGCAGTAGCATTTCTCTCTCAAATGCACCCTGTGTGTGTGGTGTATGCAGTCCTGCAAGCACGGTAGCCTCTGGCATTGTAGTGCCCTGATTGAGATATCAAGCCTGCTACTGTAAATGAAGTACTAGAGAGAGAGAAACTAAGCTGTCTTTTAAACAGTGTTCAAGACAGTGGAACAGATCTAGTTCCTCATACCAGATTCACAGTTTTGTAATCAAGCAGCTAAATTGATGTCTGCTCACTGGTAGATGCCAAGTACAGCAGTGTTGCAAAGGTTTAGCCAGCTGGGATTGAGGTCAGCAAGATGTCAGTCTGAGATTTCATTTAAATCTGCCTTGCTGATAATAACACTCATAAAGCAGAAAAAAAAAGGGGGGGGGGGGGGGGAGAAGAAAGGGGAGAAATTTGCCTTCTGTTCTCTTGTGTAACTTTCTAGTGGGCTGCCCAGCCTGAAACAAGTAACGAGGCTTTGAAAAAAAAAAAACCCCAAAGTTTAAATTTATAATAAAAGCAAAAATAAACCTTTCTTCTCCCTAAAACCTAAGCACTTTCCAGAGTCCTGCAGATTATCTTATTAAAAGACTGATAACATCTGGATCCAGTTGAGACTCCTGGAGAAGTCATCAGTATTCAAAAAAACTCAGCTTTAGTAGTAGTAGTGAAAGACGAATATACTCTGTCTACAGGGGTATTCAGTCTTTCAGTCACAGTGGAATGTCCCTTACAGGCTTATGTTTGCTACTGGAAGCAGTCACGTTGCTTTACAACAAAAACAAATGGTCAAAAAGAAGAAATAACTAAGAAGGACTCTATCTGTTCAAACCTAGTTACGTACAGTCACTGACTTCTGTTTCTCCAAGACCTTTCTCAGTTGGAATTTGGCTTGATGATGCTTGTTAAATTGCATGGAATACACGGGGGGCGGGGGGGGGAAAGTAGTAATAGAACTACTTCCCCCCTCCCCCCCGCCCCGTTGAAGGCTTCTTGTTAAGGGGTTGGTAGGTTTGGGTTTTTTTCTCTCCTCTCTAGTCATTCACATTAGAAACAAAGATTTCTACTGCAGGTTCCCACTGTTGTTGAGACCTCCTGGGAGACTGAATTACTATTGCAGACTGCTTGGGACGGTTTTTGTGTTTGGTCTCTTCTGCCCACCAATATATGTCAGCAAGTTATATTGGGAAGGTATTCTATGTGATATAAGCATTTTGGATCAAAATCTCGCAGTATATGAAGGGCAGAGCATGCTGTAGTTCCTTTTTTCCCTCTGTTCTGGTGCACTTTGAGATCTAATGGTTCATAATTCTTAAGTATTGTCACTCGACTAGGTTATTGGGATGCTTTGCTTTTAGTAGCGTGAAAAGTAAACAGAGGAGAAGGATTATTTGTGAGAAGCCACCACTTAGTAAGTACTTCATGGCAGTTTTGGGACAATGATAGAGCCTTTTGGCTCTTTGGGGCCAGATAAACCTCTGTCTGAGCCTGCCAAAACTGGTTTTGCAAAGAGAGTCTCAGTTCAGGAACTGAGAGAAAAACAATGGGACTCTAGATTAAAAGTCAAACTCTCTCGAGAGAGGAAGTTGTAGCTGGGAAGGTGTTTGGGGAAACAAGGTTGATGCAGTCACCCACAAAATCACCTGAAGCAGCCAGGTCCTGTTTGGGTTGCTGTTGCAAGACCACAAATCTTTTGGTGGTATGGACACCTCTGGAGTTTCTTTTCAGCCTTTGCCTTCTCAAAGGTTCAGCCTCTGTTCTTCAAGCAGACAACAGCTTAGGTTTAAGAGAACTAGTTCACCTTGTAAGACATGCTGCTTTGTGGCATATATAGCCATACAACAACTAATTGCTTGTCACTGGTTTTATTCTTCCTTAAAGAAGAGCTGCTCTTGCCAGATTTAGCTGGAACTGCTGGGTGAAGTGTCCTGCCCCACATGGTACTGTAGGCTGAGACCTGATAAAACAGTGGCAAAGCTTGTGAGCTCCTGGGGTTTAGATCTCAGGTCTGATGGAGGTAACTTGAAGACAAAAGGGGTAAGAGAAATATGCCTAGCCTGTCATGTTCTTAGCTGCAGTCTGGATACTCAGAAGTGATCAAATTTTCAGAGTGTAGATTCTGTTTCCACTCCAAGAGAGGCAGAATTTGGGAATCCTCAGGCAACTGAAGTCTGTGGTCTGCCCAGACACTTTACTAGCCAAGAGATGGTGTGAGACATGGGGTTTCTCCAACATATGCAAACAGTTTAACTTGGAAGAGCTTGATCGAAGGTCTCCCAGGAGACATATGTTTGGACAGAAATTCTTGTCACTATGACCCAAACCCAAAAAGACCTTTTCTGTGTTGTTAAATACACAGTGGGAGAGGCATGCTTTGGAGTTCAACCAAGAGAACCCAGAGGCATGCTTTCTGTCTCTCTTCTGTCCAAGGAGCCAAGCCCTTTACTTCCACCAGCTCACTTCATTAAAAGTGCTTCCACTTTCCTCTGAAATCCTTGCAGATTATCAACTTTTTAAAAGATTATCTTCCTTCCAACACTTGCCTGGCCTCTTGTGTTTTGCTTCATCTCTGCACCAGAATCACAGAGGCTGGGTCGTCTGCGTGGGTTTGTGTAGCGACTGGTGGAGTTTGCTACTGATCTTTGTAAGCCTAGGGAAGAGCAGTTCCCTTCTTCAATAAATGGTTACCTCCCAAAAGAGGATCGGTTGTTTTTCTGGCAACTTGAAGAGGGAAGTGAGATTTTAAAAAGAAAAGAAAAAAAGATCTGGGTAAATATTTTCCAGTTGGTCTCACAGTCTAGGAAGCATGTTCAGACGCTGCTTCATCGGTTCTTGGCTGTAGAAATCTCTACTGGATGGACTCACTCATCCTCTTTGGTGATGAAAGGATGCTGAACCTTGGGAGAGTTGCCTCCTTTGGCTCTGCGCAGAGCTTTGGCGAGATGCAGAGGCTCACCAATGCGTGTGGCATGCTTTGTGCAACACACTACAGTGCGGGTTTTAGGAGGAAGAGGACAGATGGAATGGATGGTCGGTGGGAAGAGCAGAGCTCTCTCCCAGTGTGCTGCATGGGTCTTCACAGGAGGAGCCTGGGCCAGATTTGGGTGTGAATGAAGTGCTTTTGGTGCATACGTTCTGACTTCTGACAACTTCTAGAGCGAGGCATTTTGAACCAGCATTTGAATTAGCATATGCAAAGCCTGAAGGTAAAAGGATTTGCACTCAGTATTAAGTTATTATTTGTAACTTAAGAAATCTAAGAACATTTTAATTTCTAGTAAATGTATCAGTTTGAGGAAGGAGATGTGTCATTCTGATAAGCTTGTTGATTGTGAACATGATTTTGGTAGAAACAAATAAGGAAGCAGCTATGCAGACAAAGCCTTGGATCCAAGGGTTCTGGTGAGCTGCTGCACCTTTTTTAATTATTTCTGAGTATTACCACTGACCCTTCAACACCGTTGAGCATGGGTTTGTGAAAGAGTTCTCAGATAACGTTTATTTCACTGTTCCTTCTTACCTTGATCTCAGGGCAGTGCAAGTTTAATTGTCAATTGATGACAAAATAATTCTTCAGTAGAATCAATTACCTATATCTTCCCTGGGTATCTCTGTTTTGGTTTAGGGGAGGGAGAGGGTAAACACTGATTTCTTTTACTTAGCGTGCATTTAGCTTTCATGGTCGCTCTCTTGTTACAACTTTTATAAAGATGTTTCTTCAGAATTATTTTCTTGTCTTTCTTCACCTGGATAGGGATGTTTCTTCAGTCTTTTAATTTTTATTTCATGCTTTAATTAATTTTTGTGCCTAGAGAGAGAGAGAATATTTTATATCCTTGCTTTTCTGGAATTGATTTTGGCTTTTTTTATTGAATTATAACTTTGTGAATTCTAAAGTTATTCAAACTCTATGCTCTTTTTAATATCTTTACAGCCTAGATTAATTAAATTCTATTTCTTATATCTTTTCATATAAACTTATTTAGAGATTTGTATTTTCACATTTATAACTCAAATTAAAGCTGAGGCAGTACCACATTCAGTTTCTTTCAGCGATTCGCAAAATACAAAACTGTTTCTTCCTGTCTGAGATGGGAATTTAGTGTTTATTACTCATTGGAGCAGCTTTTCTATTTTCATGTTTTTAAAACCACTTTCTCATTTTAGACGTCCTTCTACTGACTCATGTTCCTCCACCCCCAAATCTCTTTTGCTCTTATGTAGTTTATTTTTGGTGGGGTTTTTATTGAGCTTATTCTGTAATTCATGTGTGTGTTTAAGCGCTGTGCAAATGTCAGTTTATATGCCTTCTGCTATGATCCCCTACATTTTGTTGCAACATGTAGTCTCAATGTTAAAACTCAATCACCTTTAATTGTCAGAACAGATTCAAGATAGTTGATTATACCTAATCCCTATGTTGCATTAAAATGACTGTAGTGTTTTGTAGAGTTGTAACTATGAAAATAACACGTTGCAGTCCAGTATCGGTCTGTCTTTTTTAAACTGTAGGGTGGCCTTGTGGTAGTAAATATTGCGTTACGTGGTATATTGAAAACTACAGGGGAATGGGGATGCACACGGGAGTGTTTCTGGCATTTGACAGCTTTGACTATCACTTAAACACACCACCACCACCACCACCATCCCCCCCCCATACCCCGAAGTATTTCCTCTTGCTGGTGAGCCATGCCTGGTTCATCACAAGCATTGTAATGTTTAATGTGGGCAATAGGCTAATACTATTCAGCTGAATATTTGTGAACACAATACAAAATAATTAGCCATAATATCTGAAGCTAATAAAATTATGCTTATCTGGCATTGATTACCCTTAACGAACGGTGTTTCTAAGCAGGTAGTTGTGCTCATTTCGGCATTGACTGTTGATTTTCATTTCTTTAATCCCCAGGCCATTTTGTCTGAATCCAAAAATTAGCATTCAGTGGGATGAATGAGGACATTTATATTTGTAAGAGCTATTTTCTGACTCATGAAATCATGGCAAGTGAATGGCAGAGTCTTGCATTCCAGGTTGCTTTTTGTTGGTTTTGTGGTCTGCATCTGTGGGACTGTTGGGATGTTGTACTTTATGCTGCTTGTGAGAGGAGGCTGACAGCTGGTGCTTGCAAGAATATTATCTGTGATTACCTTGATCATGAGAAATTATTGCATGGGAATTATCTAAGGAGAGGGTAATTGTGTCCTAGAGACGTCTCATCTCCTGTATTTTCTTTGCAGGGAAGTAGGGGTTTGAAGAGATGCAGCTTTCTTAGAAGCAGCCAAAGAGTGAAACTGTGGGGATTAGGAAAAAGGGCTCCTGGTGAAGTAAAGCTTTGGGGTTTTGGTGGGGGAAGCTTTTCCTTTGATAACAGGCCAGACAGGGTCCAAAGGAAGTGGCTGGAGGAGGAAAAACAGCCTTTGCTTTCCAGAGGAGGAACTATGTCTGGAGCAGTTGGGTTTGGAGTCTTTGGCAAAGCTTCACATTTCAACTGTTGAGTCTCCGGAAAGAGAAACTTCAGCTGTGAGACCCAACAGGGCAGGATCCCCAGGCGGGCAGCAGGAGATGCTTATGGTCTAACGGGTGTCTGCGGCATGTCAGCCCCTACCCCGCAGCCCAGGAGGGCAGCTAGTCTTTGCCGTTCCCCTTGAGGGGTAAGCAAGCCCAGGCTTATGAAGGATGAAAGAACCTGTGTTATACTTCTCTCAAAATTCTGTATTCTTCTTAAAGATAGACCTAAAGCACAGCTGTTGGAGCATGCAGAAAGGGGAACTTTCTGTGGTTCAGTGGTTCAGCTATCCTGGAAGACCCAGTCCCTCCTAAGCTTATTCAACACTGGAAATGGGAACCTTAACTCTTGTAGGCGTGTACATTTACAGCCTGTAGCGAGAGGGTAAGTTCTGCCGTGGTAAAATTTTCTTCAGGCAAAGCTCCCTAGTTTGCATTTCCACAAATGCTGCCCGTAATGGAACTTGGCTCGAGGTGAAAATTGCCTGCATCCTTACACAGCGAGCGCTTCCTAGGCACGTTGACCCTTTTTTTCCTTAAAATAACAAACCCAAAGGAAAGTATTTGGTTTTTAGGTCTTTGGGTTTTTTCCAAATAATGAATGGTGTAGATTTGTAATGCCAACAGTATGTGATTTAGGACTCAAAGCAATGGCATTTTAGGAGTAAACAAACGTGTACAAGATTATCTCAGTGTCCTTATTTATATCATTGCTTTGCTATAGAGTTACTCGATTGCTTGCTTTAATTAACTTTTATTATTGTTTAGCCTTACGCTTTCTGTGGTGATACTTCTTCTGTGGTAGTTACTCAAGAGACTCTTTAGACTCTTCTGAAATAAATACTTCATAATCCTGTAAAACATCACTCGTTTAAAGGAAGCTGTTGTAAACAACAGACTAATGCATGAAACTCTTGACATGTTAGCATTGAAACCAACTGTCCCCTGCGTGGTTTTCTTCTTACTATGAGGAAAGCTGAAGCTAGACATCTGGTCTTCTGTGGGCGAGAGCTTTTTACAAGTTACGGGACCGCTTGTTCAAGTGAAGTTAAAAAATATTTTGTACAGAGAAGGTGAAAAAAAAAAATACTGAAATAGCGAGTTTCTCAAAGAAGCTTAGGTTTTAGAGAGCAAACAGTCTCTGTCTTTATGCTTTATGGGGAATATGCTGGTCATTTTAATGCATTCATTTGGTATAGGAGAGTCCTCAAAAACCACTTGTCTGAAAACCGATGCAGAGATGAGCCAGATTATTGACAGTGGTCTGTGAGAACAGGTAGTGAGCAAACACACTTTTCCAGCTTAGATGCATGTACTTCTGTCAGCTATCACCACACATAACTATTGATGCTGTCTATAGGTTTGAGACCTAGCAGATCAGAGTTATGTGTTGGTTTAATAGTTTCTTGTCTTTGTATGAGGTTTGAATTCTAGTTCTGGAGATTTGTTTCTTTTGCAAAGCTCTCTGATTCTCCTCGTCCTCCGTCTCCTCTCGTCACAGACCAATCCCTCTTTCTAAAAAGTGAAATGCAAGAAAGTACGCTGCCAAGTCCAATGGCAAGTTGTAAGCAGACCTGCTTATTCATTTTTTGTCTGACTTCAGCTGGTTTTGTGTGTTTCATAGGAACAGAAGCGTTTTCCTACATCCCATACTCAAATATTCCTGAGTAAAACATTAAAATCTTCAGATATTATTGCATACTTCTGTGATGGTATGATCTTACTTCTACCTGCATCTCACTTGTCCTCAGCTAAGTTGCTGTATGTTTTCTTCTACTTACGTCTATGGGTTTACAATGCATTTTCATAGAAAAAATAAAAGCCCTTTCAATGTAGTCACTGTTAAGAGCAATTTTCCTCTAACAGTCATTTAGTGACACAGATGCTTCGGCAAGTGGTTTTGATAAATTACTACAGAAAAATCTGCCACACTTTAAATTCTTGCACTGTGTCTCCATCTACCTTATAACTCATATTAGCTCTGGCTGCACTTGTACATGAGAAGAGGCTTTGTCAGCGACACCTCTCAAGGTAGTGCCACTGAATGAGCTGCATGTGAGGGGAAGAAGGTAAATCCACAGATCTGAATAGCTCCCAGTTGCCTACAGTCATCTCCACTCAAGCAACACTTTTTTTACATTACTGATCAAGTATATTGTCTGTGTCATGTATAAATAGCCTGTGTTAGTAACCAGCTCCTCTGCGAGCTTTATTAAGCAATGAAGACTTGCATGCTTAATATACTAAGATGCTAGCGTTTTCAGGTTGGGGTTGCTGAGTGCGTGGTCCTTAGCAAGGGCAGGCTTCTGGCTGCAGTGTGGTTGGTGGTAGGTTTCCTGTCAGCTGTGCTGTAGCTTGATAAAATGAGTATGGTTCAAGCCACCAATGTCTTGAAATGACAGTCCTTTCCTTTATTGAGGTAGTACTAAATGATACTGAGACTTATTGTTATAGAAAATAGGATGAAGTTTTGAAAAGGAATGGAGAGGAGGAGATAATCATTCCGAGTCCGCTGGGACAGAGTGGAATTGTTTGTCTTGACATTGGTTTTCATGGTTTGTGACTGTGACTTCCACCCCCACTTGCATGTGTCACTGTCACGTGAAGATTTGACTCTTATTTACCATGTCTCAATGTTAGAGATGACCTGTGTCAGTAAAAGCCTTTTAATCTAGAAGACTTGTAGAAAGCATGAGGCACCTAGGAGAGTGTTGAATACTCTGCCAGTGTGGATTAGGGTGGGAGATGAGGCCCTGGTGACTTTGTGGGGTTAGGCATTAGGAGGTTTACATATCTTTTACTGTTAATACACAGTCTCAAGGAAATGGCTGAGCTAGTCACCCCGGTACTTAGAAAAGTCAGTGGGATAGCAGCGCGTATAATTATTAAGGAAAGAGCAAACCAACGTGCCAGTAAAAGGTGGTGCAAATGTTCTTTATCTTGGTCCTGCAGAGACAAATCTTGTACATGTCCAAATTCAGGCTGGTGCCCTCCTACGTGCTCGTTAGGCGCCGGAGAGCGCAAGTCAGGGCTGGGCAGCTGGGAGCCTGGCCCCTGAGACTGGCAGCCCTGCGCTGCCGATAACCAGGTATCTCCGCTCGGGCACTGCCCCGTGCTGCTTCCAGGCTGGGCTAGCTCTTAGGTCTACCCATATCCGATACAGCACTGCCAATGACTGCCCCCCCCATACAGATAGGTGACTGCTGCAGCCACTATTTCAGCTCTGCTAACAAGGTGGGTTTTAGCTGGCTTATCCGCAGCAGCAGGGAGCTCGGTGCAGGTTGCTACAAAACCTGCCTGAGGAGCTCGTTATAATGACAGGTCGTTAGCTCCTGCTTAGGTATACTCTAATAGCTGCAAAAGGGGAGAACTTCTTTCCAGGATACAAATGTCTTTCCTTCTTCATTGTGGAGTTTCTTCTGAGCTTTCTGTGAATGCTGCATGTCTATAAACAGAAGTGAAGGCCCTTAAATATAATTGTAAAATGCCACTGGGTTTGTCTGAGGGGAATTATATGTGTAGAGCAGGAGTTTTGAGTTACTTTAACAGAAGACATGAATGGCTCAAATGTACTAATTGAGAAATTTGTGTTTGCACAGCAACCAAAACAATTTATTGTGTGCATATGTAGCATCTTGAATTTGGTGGATGCTAGCTCTACAACAGCCTAGCTGTGCTGTGCAGCATATGTGCCCAGACTTCTGACACCTCCCTACTGTTACTGTGGAAACTATAATTTCTAACTCCAGACTTGTATGTCCCTGAAACAATTTTTTTTTTTTTCCTTCTGCTGAGGCAAAAGGGCTCAAAGTCTGCAGATGAGAAAGAAATACTCCTGTGCAGTATGAACCCAGCTGGTGCACTGGCTGTATTTGATTTACATGGTTGTGCTTGGTGGGGAATCATATGTTCAAATGGATGTAGATGCATTTATTTTAATGGTGAAACTCCCGGTAGGTGTGCTATATATGAACTTAGACATATGACGCTAAGGAGACCTATCCTGAGAAATGGAAACTCTAGAATGCAAGGGGAAGAAAATATCCTTACCGAGTCATATGTTTCTGAATTGCCAAGCATGTGGAGGGGAAAAAAAGCCTCATCAGACTCCCTCCCTGCCCCCAACAGACCCAGGCTGAATTGAAAACACATATAGCAATCTCTGCTCTGAACAACTTCTGCATGGCTATATAATTTCAAAGAGAAATGCTTTCAGGGTGATGATAGGTGTTTGTCTACATCTGTAATCTCTCATTTGTCTTTGGATACCCAACAGCCTTCGCTTTGTTTATTCAGAAATGAGCAAACATGAAGCTGAATGTACTTTTCAATGATCAATGTAAATCAACGTGAAAAATGGAGATCATTATAAAATATATACACACACATATATATTTAGCAACGTTTTCTAGATTGATTGCTCCTAAACCTAGAGTTTGACTCCTCTTATGTGCAGAGAATTCATAAAGAGACAGTCATAGCCCAGGGACAGTGAAGTGTGGTCACTGATGGATAAAATAAAATTTAAGCCTGTTTGCATTTTAATGGATTTTAATCACATGAGAGTTTGGGAAAGAAAAAAGAGATACCCCCCCACACCCACACCCACACCCCATCGTAGTGTCTGATTGCTTCAGGGCTAGCAAAACTGGTCCCAGGTACCACAATATCATTGTCAGCTCTCATCCTGTTGTTAAAAGAGGCTTTTACAAAGACAAGGGATATGCATGATCATCATTAGTCACTGAGAGCAAAACAAATAGTACTGGTCTGTAGATGTGGCAAGAAAAGCAGAGCTTAAAGTTTTTGGCAAACTACGTAGTAAGGAGGAAATGAACAAGATGCCATGCATGGTTTTTATCGCCAGAGATTTACAAAAATAAATCTGACATCCATCAGGGGTTGGGTGGTAGGGTACCATCCTGCTCTAATCATGTGGAAGCAGCACGGTCTGTCTTTAACAAACTAAAATTCTTGAGTAAAAGGGAGTTCCTTAATCTCTAACTCTTTGGTGCTGCCTCTCGTTTGTTTGTCATTTCTGCTGACTGTGACAAGATCTTCATATGTATTTTAAATGTTCTTGCTTTGTACTGCTAGCGTGGACTAGCTCTGCCTGATTCACCACTCCCTCCTGCTGTCTCTGCTGCTGCAGCCTCATTCATGCTTTATCGGCTGCTGCTTGTTTCATCTGCAACTCGATTCCCTGTGCGATAATATTGGGTGGAATTTATTCCTCAACCCCCAGAAATAATTTTTGTTCAAGAACACCATTGCAAAGACAGCTAAGCAGGGTATTTTGTGGTAATACTGTCAGTTAAAAAAAAAAAAGGGGGGGGTGTGTGGAGCAGAGGATGTTTAAAATGCCAAGATATTTTATAATGGGCAGAAAATAGAGAAGCTTAAATTTTTGCCCTGTGTTTTCTTTTGTTATATCACTAAGTGGATGTTTGTGTCTGTTTATACTCTGATTTCATGTGTGTTTTGAAATCTCATTGTACTCAGTGGTGGAAAATTGGCTGCTTGAGTAAAGGCATGTTAAGGACAGCTATCTACAGTAGCTGGAAGGAAATGCTTCTCAAAAGTATTGTCCAAGTTGGTTCTAGTTAATAGTCTCTTGGGTACGTGAACTTTCCTTACCTTCTCCACCCATCTTCTGGCGGCAAACAGAATTCTTAGTATTTCCATTTAAAAATAAATAAATTAATAAAAACTGGTGCTACCCCTGTAAATTGTTTCCCAATAGGAGTGAAATGAATTTCAGTAATAACGCATAAAATGACTTGTGTGGGTTGATTATTCCTACTGGGGGGAACCCTGCAAACCAGTAACATGAAGCAAATCTCTTCAAACTGGATGAAAATTATCGTATTGATATAAAGAATCCCCTCTCCCTTTCCTCCTGGTCTAGTTGGATTTACTGTTACAAAATGTAGTTGCGCAGCGGGACTGCTAATTAGATGTTATCAGGCCTGTTTCTGCAAGGTTGTGACCTATAAATTTCTGCTTAGCGTTGCTGTAGGAAAGGCATTTTCTCTCCACTGGTTGTTTATCCTTCTTGGGTTAATTTGTTCTCCTTCTAGGATTTTGGAGATGAGCACCTGTGGCTTTACCCTTCTGATAGAAGGGGGTTTGGATTCGCTCGCTATGGGGGCTTCATGATGTCAGTTTGCAAAACATATGGCAGGGAAAACATTTGGGAACAAGTGCATGTTTGCGCTTAAGGGATTTGTGGCATTAACACTAAGCATCAGATAGATAAAAAGCAGCATAGTGAATAATGAAAGGTTTGGTCCTCACAAGCTTTATATTTTTCAGGTTTTGGGGAATGTAGCAGGAGTCAGGAGGAAAAACTAAGTTGGTGTGGGCTCTAGGGTGGAGGGTGTTTGGAGTGAGGATGTGGGGTTGCCTTTATTCTTCATAGCCTAGCCTACTGGAGAGAGAAGGAAACATATTAAGTAGAGGGAAAACCCAGTTGAAGTATACCTGAAATACTGCAACCCAGCTACAGATCCTTTTAATTAGCTAGCCCATCATCAAAGTATACTTTAATCATGCTTATTTAGGTATGCCAAAAGCATAGTAAACCTGCTCCACCTGTTTTGGTGGTATCTTGGGAGCCTTGATCTCAGCGTGGCTAAGGTGTCCAAACCGAGCTGGCCTACAAGATTGAATTTCCCCTGACGCAGTGTTAGATCAGCACTTGCAATTTCTGTGCTAGGGCACTGTTATTTCTTCCCATGTTGCTTCCTTCTTTCACAGTTAGTTTCCCTCAACATCATATAGAGTAGGCAAGAAGAAAGAAACCAGCTGCTATATTCTGAAATTTCAGAACAAAATTGAGCTTTGATTTGCAAATATTGACATCATGTGGCAATAAGGAGACCAAAGCGCTCTGAGTCAGAAGGCAGCAACTCAGTGTCCTGCCTTGACCAAATTGGTGGTGACCTCTTTATGCTTAACTAAAGTGGATTTTTCTCCCGAAGCCAGCTTTCCCTCCCTAAAACCCGGTACAGTATCTGGGTTAAATTACAAAGGGAAACTAACGTCATATAACCTTTAACTAAAGGTTAAAGAGTAGAGCTGATAAAAGAGGTATTACAGGTTGTTACCTCACTGTACTGGATTAAATGTGGGATTCAGATTATTTGCAATAAGACATCTCTCTGCATAAATCTAAATATGGCTCAGAATCCCCACTGCATTTATGTAAGATCCAGTCTCCTTGCCCTAAAGTTTTGTGTCTGAACCATCTTTAAAGGATGAAAAAAGTCCAGTCCTTTGTGTATTAACATTGCATTACTGAAATGCATGAAGACTTTTCAGATGCTAGGGAGAAAAATGGAATGAGGAGCGTTCTGGTGTTTTTGTATGGGGTTTTGGTTTTAAGTAGGTCAAATCAACTAACTGGTGTGTAATAGCTGGTTCCAGGTTTGTCTGAAAACATTTTGAAGAAGCCAGAAGGAAGCAGAGTGGGTCTTATTTAAATAGCATGGGGAGTACTGGAGGGCTTCTTTTACATTATGTTTGAATCCCTTGAGGTGGTCCCTTACTAAGTCACTTGTCTTAAGTGGTTAAAATAAGAAAGCTAAGTTTAGTCTATATGCCTGAATGGCCTGGATAACATGCAAAAAAAATTGCACATCGTTGTAGTAGATTTTAGCGTCCTGTGAACTCTCTCTTCGACAAGGGAAATACTCGTCTGTCTGAGACATCAGCGGTGGTCAGAACTCCTATATTCTCTTTTCCCAAAACTCTGTTGAGGCAAAAAAAAACCCAACCCAAAAGAAGCCCCTAATCACTCACGTGTACTCAGGCTTCAAGAAATGTTCGGGTTGAAAATAGCTAAATGAGTACAGCAGCAACAGACTGTGCAGTGATGGCAGGGTGACCGCACATTTAAAACTCCTAGGTATGGGAGAACATCACTTTGAGAGCTTTGTGATTTATTTTATTCTTTTTTTTTTTCCCTTTATTCTTCTTTCTCATAATGAAAACCACCACACATGGGTAGGGTTGTTTTTCAAACCACAGAGACTGTGTTTCTGTAGAGGTAGATTTAAGGGTAGGGGAATTCAGCAGTCCTGCCATCGCTCTGAGAAACTAAATTTAAGGGCTGAGATTGTTCAGAGCAGGGACAATGAACATATCAGTTTTCTTGAAGGAAAGCCAAAGATGAAGGCTTCTAGAAGAAACAGCCTGGATCGGTGTAATTCAAACTGCACGTGAAAGCCTGAAAGACGGTGTGGTTTTGTTTTTCAGTTGTTCATCTTCAACTTGTGGTGGTCACTATCTCATCACCTTGTCTGTTCCTGTGGCTAGTCCTTGTCTCCACAGAAATGCTTCCCTACCTTTGCTCTTCCCATACCTCCCTCCCTTTACCTGGCAGAAGGCGGCAGAAGGGTCTTGCTCTCTTGAAACTGGTCTGTGACAGATGAATGTCAGCTGGTTGATGCCTCGTTGGCAAGGGTGGGGGGTAAAGCTGTCTGTGGGAGCAGAGCCTTTGGTAATGGTGCTTTTGCCAAGATCCATGCACTGCTTGTACATCTATGTTTAGCTTTGACTGCGAGTACACTAGTACATTTTTTTGTGCACCCAAAAAATGTGCAGGAACTGAGCAGCGTTTGCTTTTAAATTGTTTTGGTTTGTTTTTTTTCACAGCTGCCTTGGGACAAGGTCCTTTTTAAGCTCAGGATGCTTTTCCTCTAGTCTTCTTCCTGCACTGCTGCAAAGAATAAAGAATTAGGAGGGAACAGCCCAGTCTGGATGCTTGGTGCTGTAGAGGCTATAAGATGGAGATCAGGGGTTGCTGAGAGCAAGCATTACAGAGGAAAGAACAGGGGGAAGGGTATAGAGCTGGGTAAGAAAAGGATCATGCATAAATTAAGAGGAAAAACTGCAGATTTTTTCTCCCACGAATAATTAACTTTTCTGCTATTCTTCATTTTCCACTTCCTAAACCTCTCATGAAAACCTCTCCTTGCTTTGGGGAGAAGTGTCACTTGAGAATCTTCTCAGAACTTGGCAGCTATGTAATAGGGGCATGTAATCTTTTATAATCCTCTCTACAAGTTTGTAATAACCATTTCTGTTTTGAGATTCCAAAGCGTTTTGTAGGCCAAGTGGGAATTTAACTGTGAGAGAAAAATGTACTTAATATTCAGGAGCAAAGATGAGTGGTCCTGGGCAGGGAACGAGAACTGAATAGGAAGGAAGGAAAACCTGCTTAGTATTGTAGGAAGGGTCACAGCGATGGCTTTGAGCAACTGCAGGTTCTTTGAAATCCTAGGTATCCTGGGAACCAAATTGGTTTTTACACAGATAGCAGCTTCTGTTCTGGTGATGTCATGAGATTTACAAGGCTACACAATGAGCTGCTTGTTTGCAGGCATGCACAGGAGGCTGGGCTGAGCGTGAAGTGCACCTGCGTGTTTTGCAGGGTCCCCACCTTGATTGGGTTGTGTTTTCTGTTTCCACTTGTTGAGCTACGAAGTGCACAGATGATTGCATGATATGAGGTTGCTGGCACTGGTCCATTCAAGAAGGTGCTGATGTGTCCCGATAGACACATCTTTCACGCTGTCTCTCATGAACCTGGCTGGGTACAGACCATGAGAACAAGGACGGGGAGAGAGACGCAGCCGAGGGAAGTGAGGATCAATTACCCTTTGTAAGTTTAGCAATCGGCTATGCAGCACGTAAGAAGCTTAGAGGAGTTCAAGCTAATTGGCAGCTTTAAACTGCTATTAAGAGCTCCCACACCTTTTGCTCAAAGAAGCTGCATGGTGACAGCGAGCTGGTGCAGCTTTCTGCTTTCTGATCAGAATTACCCTGCCAGGGCAGTTTTAGCTTTATGCCTAATTTTTGCTTCTGCTGCTAGCTCCTTAGCTCTCATTTTTTAAGACTTTGCAAGAAAGCTCAAGACTGTTGGCACACTCAGCATCTGCTCACTAAACTACTCATAAGATTTTAAGACTTGTGGTTTCTTTTTTGGAACGACTCCATGATTTTCCCTTTTGAAAAGAAAATCTCGGTGAAACTGCTCGCATGGTTGTGGCCTAACTGAATTTGTGCTCTCGAGCTTCCGCAGAGCGCTTGGGTACTGGGGAACACTGAGCCCTTTTAGCAAATATTGGAGGCTGAGGGTGGTAAATGTGTTAGCACAGGTCTTGCAAAAGGTTTGGTTTTTCAATTGCATGTGTTATGGGGAAATGAGAGGGGAAATCTTGGCTGATCTCTACCATAGTCTCAGCCTTGGTGTGAAAACTACTAAGCTTTTGATAGGCAAAGTGGTGATGTTGCAAGTATAAGGCAGATGTACTGACTTGGGACCAAGTTAAACTGACAGCTGTCTGGGAGCTCAGCTGGGGGACTGAGCCTGCTGTACCTTGCTCACTGTTGGCAGTCTCTTCTTGTACAAACAAGTCAGATCTCTCCTATGGAGGAATGAAGGGGTGGGAATGATGTCAGCAACAGAGAGGAGAGGCAGCAAGGGCTCATCCTTCTGGGAGATGCCAGGTTTATTGAACAGTAGCATTCTCTATTTTGTCTCCTGCTGCTTGCAAAGGAGACAGCCCTTGGCTGGCTATTAGGTATTCACTCATCTGATGGCTTAGCCCTTCCCATGTAAAAATGGCTCCTTACACTTTTTATGCAGATAATCTGTAGGAAATTCAAGAATCTGGCTGGTAGCTCTGGCCTAGTGGACAAAACGTTGATGCCCACTCTTTCAGCTGTAAAGGCTAGTCTTGCTTTCTCTGTGTTGAGGCAAGACTGCTGCACGTGAGAAATTCAGAGCAGAAAGGTGACTCTTCTCCCACCCCCATCACAAATCTTATCAAAGCTTTCCAGGAACTGGTAGAAAAAAGCTGTGCCCTTATCTGTTTGCAGAGGACAGTCACAGTCCTCATTCAGAGGAGGGGAAAAAAACCTCAAAACCTTATCCATAAGCAATGACCAGCAGATACCTTCAGACTTCTCATCTCTAAATTTTAAGAGGTTCCTTCACCCAGAGTTGGCATACTGATGGTAGGGAAATGGAAGCACACACAATAAGCATAAAAATTGCCACAGTGATATTTCTGTGAGGGTACAGGGCGTGAAAACTGCACCTGACTGAACAATTTTTGCGTGAATCTGTCTGTGGCTTATGAGGTTCTCTACTGGTATAATGGAAAACCAGTTTTTAGACTGTGCTTGATCACTGCCACTCAGTAAAAGAGTAGTGGAAAGTTAATAGGTTAGATTGGCAAGATTTGGCCTATACTTAGAAAAATTAAAGGTCTTGTGAAGAATTTGTGTTGCAGTGCCAAGTGCGTTGGAATCTGAGCAAGTCATGGCACTGGTCATGGCTTCTGCCAGCTTCTAAAATACCATTTTCATCTACTTAAACCTTTTATGGCTTTATTCTGTGCAGAATGGATTTTCCAGGTAGCGTTTTGGCTGTAACCAGCTGGTGTGAGGGCTTTTGAGATCACTGAAATCTGATGGTTTGACTAAGCTTTCTTTACCTCCTACCCACGATATTAGGTTTCTGTACAAGAATTTGGTTATCATTGCATGCAGCTGCCAGAAGAGAGCAACTGGATTCAGCTGAATTGAGGGCTAGTCGTTGCATGTGTAATGAAGTTTGTTCAGTGCAGCTATTAAATATAACAGAAAGAATTCATACTAGATACTTACCTCTGTAATAACATCCTACATAAATAGCGTGCCTCTCATCCCAAAGGATCTGCTCATGCTTCCTACACTTAAAATAACACGTACTTTACCAGAGATCTGTTGCTGATGACAAAAATGTGGGTACCTCTTAACTGAAATGGAGCCATGCCACACCGTGATTTAGAAGGGTAAGTGAGCAGTGCTGTATCTCGCAGTAGCTACAAGAAGCTTCCTAGAAAACCAACAGTCATTGCCCATGTTGTGATTTGAAATAAAATGGCGGGATTCATGGTTTTGTTTCTAGAACGTGTACTGGTCATACCTCTAAGTGTGCTGTGATTCAGAGAAGAATTAATCAACCCTAAGAGCGTCATGTTTTCTCTAGCGTGTGAGTCTCAGAGTTACCACACACAGTATGTGCTGAATTTTCCTCATCGTATTATACAGTTAGTCATGAGCGTTGTGTGTTCTGTGTCAGGACATTGTGGTGGTTGTCCATACAAACTTGGACAGTGAGTGTCATCTCCTCCTCCCAGGTGAATTTGTGCATCGTGATAGGTTTTCTTTGAACAGTTGTTTCTGATAGTGCTTTTCTGCAGTCCTGCTTGAATCAGAAACCATTGCGTATAGCTGGGAGTTGGTTTGAGAAATAAGAAATGTAAACAAAAGCTATATATATCAGCATGAGAGAAAGTGGAAGTTGTTCTGATTGTGCTTTTCCTACCAGACCCTCAGTAACTGACCTCTGTCATCATCTGCTCTGTGTAAATGTTGAGAGATTGTCCCTCTTTTAGCTGAGCCGGGGTTGCTCTGATGCCTGTGCCTGTTCTCAGGGCAACAGCGCTTGAATTCTCTTCTGTTTTAAATCCAGATCCTGCAGGTCTTCATCTGAACGTCACATAGCTGTCTGAAATAGTTGCATATACACACACAGCTGTATGTCATATAATGGCTATTGCTGTTTATTTTCACTCACATTAGTGACTTCTTTTGCAGAAATCCTACCTTATTACAAGATGCAGGTTTAGGGGAACGAAACATGTTGGGACACGGTGTATTACCCTTTCTGCCATGTCTTTCCCTTGAATCATGAGCTTCATCAGCTTTTAGAGACAGTATAAGTTTAGTGAAGGACTTTTAATTGCCATTTGTCTTTGAAGCTTCATGTCAATAGTAAGGCTTGAAGTTTCAGCTTCTGTTCAATGGCTTGATAAAGGTTCAAACTGATGATTATTGGAACTGGGCTGAGTACTCATGCACAGCTGGGTAGGTTGGGGTACTGACAAGCTCTCAGACGACAGTGCTTACCTAAAGTTCTCTGAGTCCCATCTCTATGGCAAGTACATAAAACACCATGGAAACATTGACATTGGGCAGGTAGACCTGTTGTCAAAAGGTGTTAGGGCTTCTATTAATCTCTCTTCAGGGGGGAAAAAAATCCTCCCTGCGTACAAACTTGGCCACTACATTAGTTACTCAGCTGCTTGGCAGCTCCTTATTGGAAATACTAGGAACAGAATACAGTCCCTAATAAAGTTGACGAAAATTTGGCAAGTACTTCAGTAAGCCCTTGATTTCACCATGGGAAGAGTGTGGTTCAAAAAAGGAGCTTTGACACATGCCAGCGGTGCTCTTGTCATCACTGGGATGGAGGTTTATTTTTGTGTTTTTATTGATGGTAGGTAGAGAGTGCTTTTTGGGAAAGAAACTGAAGGCATGAATTTACCTTTAATGTAGTTTTGTTGGCCTGATTTCTGCTAATTCTGTACTTTCACTAGTTCAGAAAAAGAGAGGAGATGCCCTTTTTCTGGTTGTAGAAGAGCTGTTGGGGACTAAATGACACTGAAGCACTTGTCATCTCTTGGAAATAATTTTCTGATTCTGCCCATTACCTGCTTTTTGGAAAGTATTCGCCGCTTGCGAATGCATTTGGAATTTAAAAAAAAGAATTGTTACATACTTGCAATGGAAGATTCAGAAATGTTCCCATCTGATAGCACTAGTACTACTCCCTAAATACTACTAAACTGCCGTCAGTTTTCATAAAATGTCTTACCCTTTCTGTGGGGATCAACTTGGCACTGGCTGCTGCTTTCCTTGTTCCCTTGCCCTGCACCAGTCAACACTTCCTTTCGTTGTTATGCGGTNAATAATAAGGTACAAGTTGTCATTTGGCTGAGAGAAAGGGAGCTTTGTGGATATTTATGACATGCCTAATGGCATTTCAGAGCGCCGAGGAAAAACAACGCAGCTTCAAACCTTCAGCTATGTCGGATGTGGCAGGCGGGCAGCGATGCTCTTCTCAGTTCAGCAGTACCGAGAAGGGGATTTTTTCCAGGCTGTTACTTAACTGATATTAGCATTTGAAGGCACATAAGGCATGACCTTTAATCCTGTGTGTAGACTAACTGATCTGCTTGCTTGAATGCCTCATTGTAATGATGCAGAATGGAAAGGATTGCATCAGACCAGAGAAAGAAATCTTCTGTCACCAGAACTTGCATATTTAAGGTGTTGTGGCTGCATGAGCCCATCCCACATGTAACATCTGCAAACTCAGAGCTTTCAGATGCACCTCCCTGATCTCTCCTCCAACTCGTGTCCAAAATTGCTTTCATCAGTGAGTTACCCTCCAAAGCACAAGCCTTCCTGTATGACCTGATAAATAGTAGCCTCAAAGTGAGAAAGGACAGTCCTGACTTTCAGTCTTTTCCAAAAGTGTCAGTGGTCCTAGTTACACATGGACTTTTTGCCATTCACTTCCATAGTGATTCAAACAGTGATGGTAAATTAGTTTTATGGGGCATTAGTAGAAGAGGTCGGTGGGTTTTATTACATTCATGTGAAAAGTTGGAGCCAAGAATGTAAAATGAAAACTGAAGATGAAGACTACCGGAAAGCAGAACAGGGTTTGTGAAGCGACTAAGCGTATATGTGATACTGTGTAAAGTCCCAAAGAGTCTTCAGTCTAAACTGGTAACATACTTCAGAATAAGTTTTGAAGTTACAGCTGTTGCAAGAGGCTCCAAAGAGGTCAACCATGCAGGAGGGCTAGCTGAGAAATAATGTAAATAGATGGGACAAATGCACTAAAGCTACACTGCGATTTTTGTTGCAGTGAGTTTTCTTATACTGTGTGTTCAGCATCCATCTAGTTTGTGAGATGGGCTTGCAGCATCAGCCTCGGGGAGAGGACTGAGTTATGGGATCTGATACATCAGAAAACCAGCTTGCAACTGCTCTTCTTTGTTGAAGAGAGCACTTGGTCAGCCTGCAGGGGTGGTGGGGCTGTGTCCTGACGTGTTCAAAAGGATACCAATACAAACACAAAATATTAATGCTGTGGTGTTCTCTAGTGGTGATTGACAGCTCCAGACACTGAGATGGCAGGTTACTCTGCCAGCAGCCTGTGGAAAGCTGTTCTGACGTAGCCAACCTGCTTGGCAGCAGAGCCGTGGCTGGCCCGCAATGCCTGATGACTCAGTTAAGTCGTGGAGTTGTTATTACAGTGGAAGAAGTCGTTCTGTTCTTCAGTTCCTTTGTGCAGCCCATAGATCAGTTGGATCATGTCCTGCCAAGGCCTGTAGTTATAGATTATAATGCAAAAATCTTTTGGGGTTGGGCGAGTCGTGACTGTAGATTCTGCATTGGAACTAATAGTCCAGAACAGTTTTCTTTTGCCATGAGAAAGTCTACTGGCACTTCAATGCATGGTTTACTTGGTTATCAGTCAGCATAGCAGCTGGAGGCACTCTCTTGCTGCTAGCCCACCCATGTGAGGAGGACAGGGCACGCCTTCATCCTTTTTTCCCCTCGGTGATATATCATGTGCTTTCATTACTCAAGAGACGAGATCCCCAGAGCTGTAGTCTTCACATTTCTGTTGCACACTCATGCAAGGGGTGCGTGGCTTCATCCTCCTCGCTCGTCTTCCCTCTTCCAGCCCATTGCTTGTAGGTTTGTCTTGCTTAGGTGCAGGTAGGGTTCATGTCCTGCTGTTTGGGAAACCAAGGTCTAAGCAGGAGCAACAGTGGTTTTATTTTGCATTTGGTTAGGTTTTTGGTTGTACACCATGATAAGTCTGAGTTGAAGTTGTGCCAAAAATCTACCTGGAGGCCTAATGTCTATAAGGTGGACAAATATGTAACTTGTGAGAGAGTCTGTTTTGCTCCAGGAGTTTGCACAAATGCACTTTTGCTTCACAGAGATAGTGGTGGTTTCCCATAACTATGCTTACACCTGAGTAGAGTTTTGGGCAATTTCTAGATACACAGTGTTCCTTGTCACTATTGGAAACCGAGCTTCGTTAGGAGAAGTAACAGTGTGGAGCCTAACTCTGAATCTCAGCTTCTTCCCTGAATTATCTCATCTAAAATTAAGGGAGCAAAAGTGCATTTCTTTATTATTCAGAGCAGTAGGAGCCATGCAGTCCTCTTCTTTTTCTTGCTTAAAGGTATCAGATTGCCTGTTTCAAGCATTCTTCTGAATGATCATAAAAGTCCTAATGCAACATGAGGTTGAACTAGGTACTGAAAGCCGTCTTTCAAGTTAATTCTCCGGCTTTAGAAGTTGATGCATTCCTTTCAATGCGGAGGCAAAGTTGCTATTATATGCAGGAAAAGAGCACGAGGATGTTGTAGCTTTTTTAATAATTAGGTGGAATGTGACATACACAAGGTCTGCAAGGAGTGAAGTCAGTTGGAGTGGTTCATTACTCAAGTTTTAATGCTTGTGTTTGGACTTACACTCTTCCTTGCAGCTGGGACGGTGCTGTGTGTTTGAGGATTCGCTGGCCTCTAGTGGTGAAGCTGGGTAGAAGCTACAACAAGCATCTGTGCTTAGCTCTGTGCAAGCATTGAGTTAGTATGTGTACTAAAAGGAAGCTAACGTTACAAAACACTTTGGTTTTGAACACTCGTTTTGCCTAATGGGCTCCGGAAATAGTTGAAGGAGGTCCTGGACTGCTACGCAGAAAGCCCCTGACAATATCGTGATTTTTGCAGTGTCTGTTTTAGACCCCTTAGAGGTAGTACAGGGACTTCAGGAATCTACAGCGTATACATTGAGAATGGCTGATTTTTAGATCAGTGCAAGTAAAGGTGTATAAAACTAGAGTGCAAGATAAAACTGAAACTTAATGTTGCAAAGCAACCAGAACTTAATCTCAGAACTTTAGAAAGAGATGACTTGAAACTGTTTTCTAAGTTTGTATAAATGGTGCTACCCATGGCTCTGTTCCATACATCCCTTTTTCTATTATTCATGTAGCATTTCTGTCTCCTGTAAAGAGATTTTTATAAGTTGACTGCACACTTGAATTCTTAGGGCAGCCTTCTTTGCACTGTCTTCTCGTAGCACTGACAGTGTACCTTGCTGCTCAATGGCTTTTTCTGCTTTTGGGCTTGGCTGCTTGGCAGTGAAATATGTCTGTTTGTCTGCTACGTTTCTTCATGTGCTTTCCTTTCCCAGTCCTGGAGAAAACTTCTTAGTAGTGAGAGGCACAATGTGTTATGTAGCTCAAGCCTGAGAGACTTAAGGGAAATTGACTTTAAAATCAATTTTAAAAGATCATCACTGGGAGCCAAACAAGTTGGATTTTGTTTTGTTTGGGGTTTTTTTGTTGGGTTTTTTGGGGGATTTTTGTTTGAGTTTTTGTCACTATAGTGGCTGTGGCTAAATGAAAATGCTGGAAGACTCCTATTTGTCACAATTGAATCACATAGCTTCCCTACCAAAAGATGCTAGTAAGCCCTTCTCGATTAAATGCCCATTCCTTTGAATTTTTCCCTCCCTTCTTCAAGCCTGCCTTCCTTGATCCTCATCTTCCTTCCTATGTCTCTCTAGCCTTTTATTAAGATTTAGGGTACCTTCAGGGCCCTACCCATTTAACCATGTTTATGAGAAGCAGGTAGAGGGAAGTTTGCATGAGAGCTCTTGATCTTTTCTCTTGATTATATTTCAGTCTGTGACAAAGACATTTATATTCATCTCTGGTATTGCCATTTTTGTAAGTTGTGCTATAGGTAAATAAGTATTCATAGTGTACCTTACGTAGCGTTCCACATGGGTGCCTCCCAGGATTAGCATTTTGTCTTTTAATATGCTGAAACAGGCTCTGCTAAGTAGAGATTGCAGTTTTGGTTTGCATCTAGCTGCAGAACCACAAAAGCAAAAAGGTGGTTAATGATGCATGCTAATGATTCTGGTGTTGTGGTTTTCTGTTCGCAGATGTGAAAGGACCACCTACACACAGACTGTCCTGTGGCCAGTCCCCCTACACTGAAACAACAACATGGGAAAGGAAATACTGCATCCTGACGGACAGCCAGCTGGTGCTGCTCAACAGGGAGAAGGAGGTGAGAGAAGCTCACGTTGGCCACTCAGGATTTACCTTTTGGCCTTTATTGGTAAAACAGGAAGGCAGCTTTTTTCATCTCCCCTTTATTTTGTTCACAAGTTTAGTGAAATATGTGAAAGGGGGGAAAAGGGGACCTAACCTATTCTGTGTATGGATGGCATGGCACACACAGTTATAATCCTGCTGGCCCAGATGCTGGTTGCATGGAAGAGGTGACAGCAAACTGTGTGCATCCAAAACTCCCTGCTGGAGTTTTACAGCCTGCTTTTAAGTCTGCCACTACATTTTCCTATGTTATTGCTGCTTTTAATGGTAGTTAAAGCCACCACAGCTATGTAAAGCTACCTCCTCACATCAGTGCAGACATAAAGGTAGGTAAAAGTGCAGTGAAGGTAGGGGAAAAAGTGATTTGTTTGTGTCTGTATTGGGATGCTGGGCAGAGAAGGTATGTGCAACCTTCACACTGTACAGTCATACTTGCTGCAGTCACAAGTAAATTGATTGAGACAAAGGTTTGCCCTCTCTCTTGCTAAATGCAGCAAGGAAGATTGGGTGCCCCTTGACATGGATACTCAAAGGTATTGCAACCATTTTTGCTTTAATTATAAAATTGCTGTGTGTGCGGTGTGTGTGTATATATAGCATGTAGTACTTAGCATTGTGCCTTGCTGTGAAGGTAATGTCAATATGGTTAAAGAATAGGCATGTTTTAGTTGATTGAAACACTAAACAAACAAAGCTGATAAGTCCCTTCTCCTAGACTATGCCATGTTTTTTTCCTTGTGATATTTGATGTCTACAGACTATCATGAATACATGAGCTTTAGAAGCATTTGATAATGCTCCTGGGTTTGTTTGTTTGTTTAATTATTCTGCTGTAGATTTACCCTGTTTAAAAATAAATATTTCAGGAGGAGCTATGAAATAGGAATGTTTTCAGATTATTGAAATAGATTTTATTACATGTAGATGCCCATGAATTTAATACCATGGTTTCCTACATTTGGAGATGACCTGAATTTTGGGGTTTTTTTCTTGATTCTTTTGAAGCTTCTGTGTATGGCTGTGTACAGGCTGAGAGTATAAGACCTGTTTCTGATGTAGCATTAAATATTATTCATCTTCAGCTATGATCAGGTTTATTTACAAGGGTTGAAATATTTCCTTGTATAGGGAGAGTAAGAGGAAATGGTTTAGAGGAGGAGTTGAGTTATTAGAAGGGAACAACATCAATCAAACACACGGAAAATGGAAGGCCCATATCATGATGTTTGTTTACTATGTAATTCTTTTTCTAGTCTGACAGGACTGTCACCTAAGGAATTAAAGTATATACTGAAGAAGCTTAAGGACATGTGAGAATTATTCCTAAAACTGTACTGTACCAGCACAGCTGGGCTAAAAGGATGGATCTCATTAAAGAAATGTAATTGAAAACAACACTGGCTCATGTCACAAATAATTATCTGAAGGTGGTAATCATGCACTTACGGGTTCTTAATTTCTCCTACCACATACAGTTAAAAGCATTTTGCTGGGAGTAAGATGAGTCTTTTGTGTAGATCCTGAGGAGTAAATATGGGAAGTCTGATGTGTCATTGGTATATTAAGTCATTATATACTATGTTTAAATACACTGTTTTTTGTCAGAAGCTGGAGAAATTCAATATCAGGCTATACAGAGCCTGGGTTTTAAGTATAGCAGTTACCCCAAAGAATTGAGCAGTAGAGTAAATCTTTGCAGCCTCCTCTCAAAGGAGCCTGCCTGCACTATCACAATGAGAAATAACTTGTTTTGGGAAATGCTGCATGCAGATGGGCCAAGCAGACATGCCTTTGGTGCAGGTGTGACTCCACATGCTGATAATGCAATTTGTTTCAGAAGCTAGTAGCTGGAGTCAGATTTGCCATTCTGACTTTAAGGTAATTTGGGACTACTGTAAGTGAAAGGAAAAAGGGAACTCCTTGCAGAGTCATGAGTACTCTGTAGGAAAATAAAAGGTTGTTTTAATCTAGCTTCCGAGTCTGTAGACATGGCAGTGTGCATATGAGCCCTTAAACAAATGCAAAACGTATACAACTGCTAGTTAAGAGAGAGACACAGAGCTGATACTCTGGATTTGCACTTTCTTCTCATTTTTCTAAAATAGAAGTATCCCTTACAGCTTTCATGAGAAAAGAGAAGGGGAGGCGACTCGGTTAAATTTTACTTGGCAAGTCATTGAGAGTTGAAAGAGGCTTGAAATATGACCTAGAAGTAGAAGTGAACGAAGGCCTAAGGCAGCAATGGGGAGAGATGCTTGGGAAGAGCATAATGATTGAAAATTATGTGGGATGGGAATCAAAAAAAGCCCATGGGTGGGACCACAGGTACAGGGAGCCTGAGCAAAAGACCAGATGAATGAGGAAGAGGGAGGTTACTTAAAGAAGAAAATTGAAGATTATGTTTGGAGTAAAATTATTGGAAAGGTGATGGTGGAGAACGTTTTTTGTTAACCCAAAATGAGGTGAGATAGGCAACGGGAAGCTGAAGAGGGAGAGGTTCCTGCTCTGAACATGGAAATTGCTGATAGAGCGGGTAGGTCAGAATTTCTTTGGACTAGTGAAGAGGATTTTAGAAATAACGTGAGGGACAGAACGATACCCATCAGTAAGGGGGTGGGTGTGGGGGAAGAAGGAAGAGATGTTAACAGCAGAGTGCCCTTGGAGCCAAAAGGGAGCACTTGCATCATCGCAAGGCTGGTGTAATTTGAAAACTGTAAGTCTGAAGCATCTCATTTTATTCTCCGTGCATCTACTTTGTTACTTCATGGAATAAAAATCCAAGAAGCTTAGCCCGTGTGAAATTGAAAGGGAACAGAAATGTTTGATTTTTATAATACTTTGTAAAAGTCATTATGCAAGTATGTATGTCAAAGCCAAAAACTAGGAAAACATACACAAATTGCAAACAGGTAAATGAAAGAGGTCTTAATTGTTTCAGGTATAATGCTAAGTTTGGTTTCTTTCAGTTAATGCTGTTAAAATACAGCATTATGAATTGCACAGATTTTTTTTTAAGACTGAGGGAACAGTGCAGAAATAAACAGAGTAGTAAGAAAACTCTTTTCTTATAACATTCCACCACTATGGATTTATTGTCAACGCAGTTTGGGTAGAGTATGTGCAAGAGAAATTTTGCGCTGTGCAAGCACAGGAGTATGTTGGAAATCAGAGAAATCTCAAGGTATAACTTGATCAAAAAATACCTGTAATTACTTAGACAAAAATAGTCTGACGGTATCACCATGTGCAGTGTAGAAAAATATTAATTACTTGACACCTTGTCAACTTTATAAAATGAAAATAGGTGAGACTGAAGAATGAAGTTTATTAATGAAGGGAAGAGATTGATGCCAAAAAAGTAAGTAGAAAGAAAATTTAATCCCTCTAGGGACATGAGAGATGACTTAGCAAATAAGGAGTCATGAGTGACAGATGTGCAATTACTACAACATATCATGGTGCAGTAATATCTAGCAGCATCTTCCAAGACTAGGAGAACAGATCTAGATTGATTCACTTACAAATCAGGTGTTTTTTCTATGAGGAAGACAGTTTCCCTACTGTCAGGAAGGTGAGATATTTTCATCGTTTGTGAAACCTGTTCCATAGCATAAGAGCTGTGAGGGCACAGTAAAAGTGTCTGCAAAATCAGTGCCATTTGAACAGGGAAAGGGAATGAGTTAGTGTTTATGAAGAGCGGTTTCAGATAGATAATCCATTGCACAGCACTTTCATGAGGGATGTGACAAATGGCTGCATCTGGTTTTCGGCAGCTTTTTCGTTAGTCTTTGTAACTTGGCTGCTGTCCTGCAGAATCTTTTAATTTTGTGTTCAGTTGGAAATGAAGATGAAGAACACTTTTCACTGTTAGACTCTTTCTTTTTCCTCCCTGCACTCAAAACCTCATCTTTCTTCTTGGATTTACAGGTGTTTTTAATCAAGGGCAAAGGTTAGTACAGACCTACATTCACTGTGACAAGATCTACTACTTATTGGTGCTGGTGACAGAGGCCAGCAGCAGGATGTCTCTGATGTATTTTCCTACTCTTCCATCTCCTGTGACTGACACCAGTAGTGGAGCGACAGCGATGCTCCCAAGACAAAACAGCAAGAGCAAACACTGATGCATGGGGCCCCAGGGGAGGTTCTTCAGAATGCCCTCTGCCATTCTCAAAAGACTTGTCATGGTGGCATCTTACAGCAAATATGTTTTACCTGTAAACAGGAGTTTGTCAAAGCTGAACCCAGTCATAAGAAAAGATTTGCTTAAATTCCCAAATTAATTTAATTATTTATATTCCAAAAGCCCAAAGAAATGTTTGTTGTCAACATTTTAAAAGTGAATTTCTATGTCAAAATTTTAGCCAGCTTCTAACTTTCTGGAGGAAGGTAAAAATTAAAATGAATTATTTAACTGTTTTGTTGACATGATTCCAAACTTCCTGATTATTAGTTCAGAAGAGGTTGCAATTGTTCAAGTTTTTGTCTTGAATCAGTCTTTCCAATCTTGAAAAATCTATCTGCAGTGAAGAAACCTTTTTTTCCTACTTCTTTTTGGTTTTTTTAAAGAGCCTAGCTCCGTTTGCCTTTAAGAGGCATTAAATGCTTGTAAAGCTCTTAATCCTATTTCTTCTGAAATCTTTTCATCATCAAACTACTAGACATCCCAAATATAGGCTTTTTATACTTAAAAAGCATGTTCAGTGGCAGGTGAGCTGTGATGCTGTTCAAGAGTTTAGAGTCCAAGCTCTGAACCCATCCTCATTAAATTGTGAAATTTGCCACTGAAATGTGGCCTATGATCAAAATTGTCAAGATTGCCAAAATTGTCAGCATTTGGGCTGTCCCTACATACCTTCTTGTCCCAGAGTTACACTGCTTGGAGTCCAGCCCTGAACCAGCAGCTTCAGCACGTCGTCTCAGGGTCGGACCATTCCCAGGCTGGTGAAGTCTCAGCAGGTCAAAGAACAGGATAACAAAGCTGGATGGGGAAAAAAAAAAAAAGAGCTGAAAGCCTAAATTGCCATTAGAGTCCTGATTCTGCAAGACTTTGTCATTCTTTTTGATCCTTTGCTGAACTGCTTGCTGCAGTGCCAGGCGCTGGAGGAGGGTCGGGGAAAATTGCGGATATCTGCCTTGGTATTTACATGGTCTAAAGTTGTACGCTTGCTTGTGTTTCAGTGCCACCTGATCCGTGAATCCATTTGACCTACCACAGATATACCGGTTTAAAAACATGTCCAGCCCAGAGACATGCAGAGCTGCTGACTGAGATGATTTCGCATGTTCATGAAGCTGTATTTTTTAAGAGCAGGCTGATCTTATGCTAAGCAATAAATACTGGTCCTGCAGTCTTGGAGTTAGTTCCTTTTTGTGAATGTAGACTGAGACTCTGGTTTTGGAGGAGTGTTACTTTAAAATAACACAGCACTTTTAAGTCAGACTTAAGGGGGGATCTTTTTTAGCTACTTTGCTACTTTGATCTTGTCCGTGAAATTGCGGGATGTTTATATATTCTCTGGTGTAGATCAAGCTATGTAGCATTAAAATGTTGTTTCTTATACAGCTTGTGGAATTATTGAGTGAAATAAACAGTATCAGGTTTTTCTCAAGCCACTATAAATACACTAACAAAAGCAGTCTTTTGCTGGTGTGGACTACTGCACTAGATGAACGTAGCTACACCGATGAACCCTTTTTAGTGTGCAGCCTAACCATGTTTTCCTACTCTAGGCGAATGTTAAGTACAAAAGGCTAAGTGACCCAGAATTAGGACCTGAGCTGTCAGACAGTCTTCCTGTTAATGGCTCGGTTCCTCTTTGAAGATAAATCCTATCTCTGGTATGCAGAAGTAGATTTGTTTTTGACACCGACTCCGGTGTGCTGCAGCCTGTTTGCTTTTCCCAAGGACACAAAGGACAGCATGGCCTCAATCACCATTCTCCTCCTCACCCTCGGCAGCAAGTCAGTACATCCATAGCGTCCTCTTGGCTATCGTCGCTGTTCTTATATACACTGTTATCAGGGTGGTAGTAGTGCTTTTTTTTCATGTCAGTGCATTAAAAGAATGTTTCTGTCATCTCATGTCTGAAAGCACACACAGATACTGAAGAGGTATACTTGAAAGAAAAGGGACTGTATTCATTTCTCAGTTAAAAAATCTAATAGTGGAGAAATCTACCCCGCAGGAGCTGTATTGGTATAGAGCTAGCAGTTAGGTGTAGGTGCAACAAGCTCACTGAGAAAGAAGGAGCACAGGACGGTAACTTGATGCTTTTAAGGTGTGCTGAAGCACGTGTGTGGTATGATAATAGCTGTTCTGGCAATATGGCTTGCTGCATCCCACCAAAAAATGCTCTGAAGGAAATCAGGAGAGGCAGAAGAGGTAGTGGAGCAGAAGAGCGTTTAGAGGGGAATAAGACTAAATGGAGCCTCCAGATGAAAACTGAAAATCTAATATGTGATCTTGATTGAATGAATGTGGCATAAACCAACAAAATTAGTCTCTGCTTAACTTCCTAATGTGCTCTCGCATGGAGATCGTTCGGCAAAGGAGCTGCTGTAAAAATCTACGAGCAAAGGAAGTAGGCTTAACAGAAGAACCACTAGGGATTTGGGAACCTTGTTTTGAAAAATGAGCACTGTTTGAAGGAGATAAATAGACTAGCGTTAGTAATAAATAGCATTAAAAAATGACCTTAAGAGAATGCTAAGTGCTTAAAAGTCAGGAAATGCCTGAACTAGTTTGTGAGAGCCATTGTAGTGCAGCCTGTTTCTAAAATAGTACAGTATCTTGTACATCTTTTACAACCTTCAGTACAAATGAATAATATCTTTTTGTTTGCTATTAATACTCGGTTTTCGGAGATGACTGAAGATATGAAAGGATAAGCAGCACAGGAAATATGACAGGGGCTTCTATTCCTTTAGCTGCAAGCTGTCTTTTATGTAGCTGTATGAAAATAAATTGCCATATTGCATGTATCGCAGTTGTACTGTTGAAGCCAATGTCCTCATCAAAAGTGTGATGAGCTGTTTTGGGCACTGAGGGGGTTGTGCCTGCCTCCAGTCCCTGGATGCTGCATCTCTCCCTTATCCCCAGGGTGTCTTTCAACTGTTGAGTACAAGGGCTTAAGGTGGCCCCACCAAGTTACAGGTTCCAGATATGGTAACAGACACCAGACCAACAGCTTTAGGGATAAACAATTTATCTCTAAATAACGTTGCAGTAACAAATACAGATCAGGAGTATGATTATGCGGGTTGTTACAACAAGAAATGCAGTAACTCAGTAGCACAGTTATCCAGGTCGAAACAACAGCAAATCCAGTAATTCACCAATATTGAGCTAAACTTAATATCTGAGTATGCAAAGACCTACAAAACCATGGTCATAACCATAAGACAAGCCAGCAGGAAGCAGGGCATGGCATCCTCGGACGAGCGACTCGGACTAGCCAGCGGGCTCAGGGAAGTCCCAGTTCCCTGAGTGGGGTGTCCTCTTATCGAGACATGAAAGGACTATCTGGACTTGTTAATCAACTGTCACATCCCACCTCTGGCCCCTCTCTGTGCTAGTCCTTAGGGGCGCATGGTGCCCAGAAGTACTGTATAAGGCAGTACTGGCCCCAGGTGCCCACCCCTTGGTAGTGACTCAGTTGAGGAAACAATGATTACAATGGGCCAAGACTCTGTTTAGCTCGGTTCCGGAGTAGTTCCAAGTTCCATGCAGTCTCCATCTTTGGTGACCAGCCTTTCACCAGCTTGAAAGGTCTTTGCTGTCTTTTGAACCTCTTCAGAACAATGTGTATGTTCTTCAGAAGGGCAGAGTGAAGGATGCTTTCCTCCTGCTGGAAGCAATGTCTTCCACCTGCTGGAAGGATGTCTTCTGCAGGCTGGGGCAATCTGGATTGCACCTCTGGCGAGCAGGTAGCTGTCTGAAGTTTTTGTCTGTCTGCCTTTCTATATGCAAAGTAACTGATGCTTGAATTGACCTGTGCTGATCATGTAAACAAAATCAGGATGCACAAAGGTGTGTGTATAAATTCATAAAGTAGTTGGGTTCTCTTCCTTATCCTCCAAATTCCTATGTACATGCTTTTGGGATTGGATTAGGAGTACATTCGGCTCATTTCTTCTTCCCAGACATATGTGCGGTTGGACAAAGAGACTGTATCAGTTAGGCTCTTTCAGAGCTCTTGGCTGTTGTCTAAATGCCCTGCAGCTGTAGTGATAGGTAGCACAATTTACCACTTTTTTTCCAGCATAAGCACCTCTCTAGCAAAATGTAGTTGTCCAGGCAGGTGTTTAAAGCCAAGGTTAGGGGGGAGCAAACTCTGAGGGGTCAAGTTCTGCCAAAATTTCGGAAGAGAAACAAGATCTTTATACATTCAGTACTTTTAAAGAGAATTAGTGTACAGAATTTTATTACTATGAAATATTGAGGACCCCAAGCCTTTCTTAGAGCCTTCTGAGGTCCCACTTTTAGGACGAGTTTGACTTAATCATAGAAGGAATCCCCTTTCTCCGTGTGCCCAATACAACCAGCCAAATGTCCGTTTTTCTTTGATGTGCTGTAGCTGATCACTGCATATGTGCTGAGACTGCAAAAATGCTTTTGTAATCTCAGTTTCACATGTAGCCATCTGATCAGCAGCCTCTGCCTGACTCTCCCGGTGTGGAAGCAGGCAAGGCTGGGTGGCAATGGGTCCGGCATTGGAGAACCAGTTTCAAAAGGCAGGACTGCCTTGTTAGTCAGACGGGTCGGCGGTGTTGTGAGTTGATACCGCTGGAGCGCAGGTTGCTGCACACCCAGCTGTGTGCACTAACACTCCTCACTGCTGCAGTGCTTTCTTGGTGAGCCTCAGGAATTTTGTGGTAAGGTCGGGCATGCCGAACTGCATCTGAAAGTTATTGCCAGATGAGTAGAAAATTAAGTTGTTATCAAGATGGCATATTAACAGCGTGGCCCAATGGCCAATTAACAGCTGTCGGCATCCTTTTTATGCAGGTGCCTATCGATGGGGTCCAGGAGCCGCACGCGGATGCTACCAAAGGGCGCTGCCTGCGCCGGACGGTGAGTGTCCCCTCCGAGGGCCAATTCCCCGAGTACCCGCCAGAGGGGGCCACCAAACTAGGTAAGTCGAAACCTTGGCCGCAACAAATAGATTTTAATTTATAGCTGCAAGCTGTATCAGAGGGCACTGCTTCCCAGCAGCATCCTTGCCAAGGAGCCTGCTGAGGTGGGTAGCGTTGCAGCTAGATGGTGGTGGAGGTCGTGCGACTGTGGCGCTGTTTGTAAATGCCTGCCAGCAAAATGACTTCCAAACACTAGGATTTATCCAAACATCAGTGAGGTTATTATGGGGTACCAGAGAAGCTGGGCTGCTGCAGCACACGGGAAGGTTTGTAGCTGTATTTGCAAGATTACTAGGCAGCCCTGGGATTTACAACTGAGAGCTGCTGAACGCAGGTCAATAGGAATGCAGCTTTTGGAGATAGCTGTAAGTGGTTCCCACTGGTTTTTAGAGCTGTTACATGGTTATGTTTTACTTCACTTTGAGTCTCTCTGGAATTTCCTTTGCTTCATGTTTTCATAACAAGTACTAGTTAACAGGTTTTTCTATGACTTACCTCATGCCTGTTCAGGGTGCAGTTCCTAAAAGAACCAATCAACTGCCTGCTGCTGTTGGCTATAGTTATACATGTTGAAAAGTAGGGAAAGCAAAAGAAAGGGCAGGTATTAAAAATGACAGACAAAAGCTCTGTTGCAGTAGTTTCCCAAGTCCAGGTTTGGCCCAGTTCCCCCTCTTAATTCCACCCCACCTGTGGCTGCATAAGCAGTGATGTATAAGTGATGCATAGCATCATTCCAACTCTTTCCAGAAGAAAGGAAGAGTGAAGGGAGGCAGCAACCACACACAAGTGAACTCTTCTTTCTATTCCCAGCCTATGCAAGAAGCTTTGCTTGGCATAGGCTGATAGGATCTAGGAGCAATTCTTCCTTAGTTCAGCTGTAAAAAATACTAATCCCAGGAGGGAGTGAGCTATGAGGAGAAAAGTAACATGCATCTCTAAACAGTAAAGCAGCCTTGATAACATCATTATCAAAGGTGAAGAGCAGGTAAGGTATTTTTCATTTCACAGGCTCAGCTGTTTTTTATGCCAAAGAATTTTATTCTGTGAGTATATCGCACACAAGTCATTAAAATCCCACTCTTCTAGATAGTTAATTAACACATTGCAACTGTAGTACGTATTTATTTGTACTTGCCAATAGCACTGCTTAACTCTTCCTTATTTGAGGATGGCAGATAGGGTTCTTTTTTTGGATTTGTTTGATTCCTGGATGAGAAGTCTGAAAAGAAACAGGGCAGGCTGGGGATTTAGGAGGGAAGACTGCAAAATACTTGGGTATGAGTGACATAAACAGAACCCCTGTTGGACTTGTTTGTGGCATTTCAAATGCAGCTCTAAACAATCATCTTGTTTTGCCAGATGAAGAAATATTCGTTCTTGTTTGGAACTGAAACCGGTATTAAGCATGTTTACACAGTGTTATAGGCAAAGTACTTACTCCAGGTGTGTGGCTAGTGAGATGAATGAAGAATCATATTGCAGCCAGTCTGCACTAGGCAATGAATATTATTTGCAGCTTTGCAAGCTAGAAAGACCTTTAAAATCTAGGCTTTAAATGCCTTCCTTTTCTATACCATGTGCAAAAAATGGGTAGAAGAATTTCTAGATTTCACTGAGCATCTGAATAGCTGGAAATCCCAGTGTTATGGTTTTTTAATTTACATTGTAAACCTTGTAACCTTCTTCATTTTTTTTTTTTTAATTGCCATACCGAATAGAGGACCGTGTTATTTGGGTATATGCATTACTATGTATTTTGCTACAATTTTAGATGCATGTGGCATCTTGTAGTGCGCTACTTGATGTACACCTAACAAGAATATATTAAAAATACAAGAGAAACTCATACATGTGGTCTTCTCCATATGAGAGCTGCAACTGTAGTGAATATAGACATCACAAAGTGTGTAGCTAAAGGAAGGGGGCACGCAGTGGAAGCGGAAGAAGAAAGGCATGAGCTGGAGAAAAACTGAGCAATGCCCATACTGTGAGGAAGGATGAGGGTAAGTGGGAGGGAAGGTTATGTATAATCTCTCATTGCAGTGCCCTAGGTAGTTCCCTTGTTTTCACACCCTGGATAGAAATGTCTCTTATCATGATTACAGAATTCCTGCTAATGGAAAAAAGTGTGTTGATATAGAGCAGTGGGAATAGCTTTCTGTCAAGATGTTGACCCAGAGGACAAACCAGTGAAAGAAATCATTGAACATCTTTATAAAGAGAAAGAAATGGATGGTGGCAACCAGAATGTATCACCAGCAGTACAGATAACAACTGGACTAAAATAGCTTTGGAATGGACACCAAAAGCTGAAAGCGCAGCAGAGGCAGCTAAAATATCTAGTAGAGAAATTGCTATGCAGAGCTATTAAGAATATCTAGCTTGTCCTAGGGAATCATGTGCTTAACATGGCAACAGCAGGCATTGCATCTTATGATGATATCTGAAATTACTACTTGCAGATGAGCTCCTTAGGGCTGGCTCTAGTGCAGAGGTTAAGGCACACCAATGGCGTTTGTTTTTTTCCCTAACTAAGGTTGCCATACCTCTCTTGTAATTTTTTTTTTTTTTTTTTTTTTTTTTTTTANGAACTCTTTTTCATCTGTAGCACTGCAGTTACACCTTGTATGAAACATCAATCTTCTTGTTAATGGAGCAACTGGAACAGTGTATGTTCTTCAGGGGCTCTGCATAATCAGCAGTAATACCCATTCTGCAAATATTTGCAGCATTCTTTATAGCATTGTGCGCACATCCTTGTAGTACCATTCCTAGGAAGTGTGTGGGAGAGAAACTACCCCCATTACAGCTGAGAAGTTGAAGCAAGAGATGTGTAACTCACCAAAGGTCAATATTAAGTCAAGTGTGCTTTACCCAAGGGCTGTTGTAGTCATTCTTGCCATCTCTTTCATTTTTACCCTTGCTGCAGGGTTGGCTCAGCTGTTCGTGAGGCAGCTGCTGAACCACCGTGGTTTACAGTCCTATGTACTAAGATAGACACCAATTTCCACATACTTCAGTACAGTGAGCTGTAATTTGTGATGGTTCAGCTGCTGCTAGAAGAGCAGCTGAGCCATCCCTTCTCTGCAGGCAGAAACCACTGTAGCCACCCTCGAATGAGAGCCAGAGGGGCGGACACAAAGATAAAACACAAGATAGAAAGTGACTTGTTTAAACAGTGAAAACTAATAAGATCATTTAAAAACTGTAACTCCAGAGGACGCTCACCATCTACTGCTAGCTTAGGAGCTTGCCCTTTGCTTGCAGACAGTGGAGAGGTTGTTTCTAATGTTGAAATTCTTAATTCCTATCTGGAAGGTACACTGTACACAGAGTTGTGTCAGCAAGCCATCTGTTAAATATATTCCATGAAATTTCCTTGGTACATAATCTGTATCATTGTAGTAATACCTCTCTGTGACTGAATAGGCATGCTCTAAATATGTCATTTACTTGCTAGGATTTCGTTTTGGCAGCACTTATTCAGAGGTGCTTCCATTCAGGGAAGCTAAAAATGTTGCTGTAATTTCTCCCTGACTCCAGCTTGACAGCCTCTTTCCTTCTTCTTTCAAGCATTACTTTCAATGGGCTAATTCTGTTATGAAGTGATATAGGCCCTGGAGACCAGCACCTAAATGGTTATAAGAAGAGGTAAGATGAAGAAAACTCAGGCTGGTCCATCTCTTGTACTTGAATCTATTTCTGCTTCAGATCCTGCTCTTTTTCTAACAGGTGTATTTTTTCCTGTTAGGGAGATTACATCCTCTGTAAAGCATCATTGTTTATAATAGCATATTGGAATTAACCATTCATACAGTAAAAGCATGATTCAGATTTCCACCATTCATACCGTTTGACAGACTAGTAACAGTTATTGCTTCCTTTCCCAAAATAATCTTCTTATTTCTTACTCTGCTTCCTTCTCACCACCTGCTCACACTAAATGAGAGTTGTTAAGGAGAATATGTAGCGAAAGTTTTGATTCTGGCATCTGGGTGCATCTTTGTGGCGTTAATAAGAGATTTTTTGCCTGCATATGTGAAAATATCAGGAGGGATTGAAAGTGAGGAAATGGTTTATTTTTTGGGTTCTTTTGTTTTTTAATTTATTTTTAAATTATTAGGAAAGAACATCATCAGGAAGAGAGTTTTTTGAGGTTCTCTGATGCTTAGAAAGGCTAGTGTTGATGCAAATAGATTTTCTTTTTATATTTGGAGATGAAGTCATCTGAGAATAAAATGAAGACTGTTTCACTTGTTGAAACAAGTTAACCCTGTTTTTTCTCAGTCACATCTATGACTGTTGAATATGAAGGCTCTTGAGAAAAGATTGATGAAAGCAGGTCAAGGGTGAAGACGCTCTTTTACAAATTTGCATTTTGTCCTCACCTTGAGTCGCTAGCATTGAGAAATTTTGTTTTGTATCCAGTCACTTGGTCTAATCAATGGGAAAACATAGTTTGTACCCTCTACCCACACTAAATTCTAGCATGCTTGCTCGTTGTTGCCTTCACTGATCTAATTGCTCTAAACAATATTAACATGGCTTGTAGATGAGGAGCTCTGGTGGAACAGTTCTGCAATACAAACAAACAGCCAAAGGTGAGAGGAGAACAGGCTGTTGTTGCTGACAAAAAGTGTATGGAACCACACAATTAAAGCAGCTGCTTTNNACTCCAGTTTCTTGGCTGGAGAGAGAATAGCCACCAAGATTGAAGATGAGCTGGGTAAACAAGCCTTACACCTTTTAGGAGCTTCTACCCAATTAGCTCTGCATATACAGTCCACTGCATGTCAATGTCTATTCACCCTTGGATAGCTCTCTAGCTCATCTTCCAAACTTTTGTGCTGGAGTCCTCTTCTTCATCAGAGAACCAACTGGCCTTTAGTGCCTTAGCTCTCTCAGTAGAGCATTAATAGCTGTTACTCAGCTGCTGACTTCCATCTCGGCTTTGCAGCTCTTCTCCCCATCCTTTGGTACAGTTGCATCCACGCAACCTACTGTTATCATCTGTTCTTCCTCCTTGGGAGGAATCTCCCAGGCCCTGATGAGTTGCCATTCTCTGAGTGTCTCTGTAAAGATTGCCTTTGTGACCACTAACATGGCGGTGGAAGAGCAGTCATGCTGATGCCCTGTACTCAGCGCTGCTGACATACTGGGAATACTGGGTCCAGTGTGGGGCCCACCACTTGAAGAAGGATGTTAAGAATCTGGAGATGGTCCAGCAGAGATCTGCAAAGGTCATTTTGTTCAGGAAGTATGTGACCCACGAAAAGAGGCTGAAAGAGCTGGGCTTGTTTAGGCTGGCAAAAAAAGAGGCTAAGAGATTGATCTGGTAGTCTGTGGCTACTTGAAAGAGAGTTAGCGATAATGGGGCCAAAGACTTGTCAATAGTGGTGGTTGATAAAACAAGGGGGAGTGGACACAAGTTGCACTTTGGGAGACTCAGATTGAGAGATTAAGAGAAAATTTGGCACCAGGGGAGTAGTGCAGCACTAGAACAGGTTGCCCAGCAAGGCTGTAGAAATTTCATCCTTCAAGGCTTTCATTGTTCAGCTGGACAAAGCCACAGCTGACCTTATCGGGTGTTGGCAAGGCCCTGCTCTGGGTGAAAAATAGGACTAGATAACCTTTGGAGGTTCCTTACAACCAGTGTTTCACTGGTTCTCTGTTTTACTTTCTATTCCTTTTTGACTTTCTTTTCCTATCATGTGTGTATCTGCCTGTTGTCATAAAGCAGCTGTAACTTGTCTCATGCAGAGACTTCTCTGATTGTTTTCAGCCTCTTATTTTAATGAAGTAAAACTGATGTTGTATCTGTGTCCCCCTCCTTTCTCCAATAATTTGTGTCTTCCGGCCAACAAATACTGAATTTGAGAGAGAGAGATAAAGGTCTTGGAAGTACTAAGTTCCTACAACTTTCATAAAAATGCATGTCCTAGTGATCATATGGGAAGGAGACTGGACAACTTCTGATGAAAACAGTATTGCAATGTGTGCTCCAGTTGGGAGATCAGCACTAAAATGCAAATAGATAGGAAACTAGGCACCCTTACTTTCCTGATCACACAACTGTGTCATAGTGGGCACCTAATCTGGAGTTCTAGCTTGGTAGTAAACCACCGAAGTTGGATTTTTTTCAAACCTGAATTTCTTCAAGTTAAGTGAGAGGACTGAGTTTCAAAGCAACTGCAGCTATCGGTACCTTTTTCAGAAAGACTGAGGCTGCTAAAATTGACTTTAGATCTCTAAACAACTTCAGGAGTATATTTTAGAGTAATGAATAAAATATATCTTCTGTACTGTGGTGAACTACGTGTACAGTTTTGAAATTTGGTGAAGATGAAATTTTGAGCTTCAAACATTACTTTTAACTTTGTGATCCTCTGGCGTAGTTGCACAGTTGATAGATTTTCATCTTAGTGATCACCCCCTTTGCATTCCCTCAAGCTCATTCTTTCAGTAAAAATTCCTCTGAATTCAGGAAATTCTCTGATCACACAAACAAGGGAAGAAGCGATAAAAATGAAGCACCAATCTGTTTTGGTGCCAGATCCATACTGCATTGCTATCAGGTGACCAGTTAGCTGTGCAGAAATCCAGGCTCCATACTGTTTTAAAAGGTTATGTCCAGAGGCTTGGAAAGGGAGTGAAAAACAGAATATTAGCTAAGTGACCTCTGGTTTCATTGCTGCCTGGTATGTACCTCTTAGAACAGTTCCTGCAAGCTGCTGCTGAGCCCTCCTATGTGGGGATGATTGCACCAAAAAAATACACAGCCTGTGCTCTTCCTTCAGGTAAAAACTTGGCAGGAGAGAACAGACATGAGTTAAAAAGATTTCTAGGGTTATTTCAATAACTGCTGTTTCTAAGACAGGGTTGTTTGCAACTAAAACAATCAAAGCTGAGCCTTGCTTTCTGTATATTCCAGTTGGAACGAGTACTTTGTGATGAAAGAATAAATAGATTTACTCTGTGCTCACCACATAATTACGATCTTTGTGCACTAAGGTTTAGGGTGAATACCTAGGAGAGGGAGGCAGTCTGTTTTGGAAGGAGAGATTGTTTGTGGCCTGGTCAATGAAAGAATCTGCAATGCACCGATCTTTACATATTCAGTCAAGGTTTACTTAGGAAAGATGCAGGAATTTGACATAATGGACTTCCTGTAACTTCTAACAAAACTGTGTGCTGAAAAGAGGGCTGTCCCTTTACCTTCCACCACTCAACTTTGCCTACAGAGAATATCTGTTAGAAAGTGAGGATGAAAAAATGCAGTTTACAGCTCCCTGTATCTCAGGTATAGGGATTTATGATGTGTCTTGATGAAATAATTTTCCCAATAGCACTGTCTGCTTTTTCACTGTGTTGCTATGTGCAAAATATCCATCTCCTGTCAACTATTATGCATGGCAGGGATGCAAAATAGGGCTTTGGTTTTAGCCCTCAAATTGAGGGGTGTGTTGTATAGCAGTATCTCTGGCAGGAGGATGGATTCAGATGTGCTGACTTGACTTGTTTGCAGCTCTCTGGGTTTGCCCGATTTGGGCTTGCATGAGCGTGTTTGTATATACGTGCGCAATATACATGCGAGAGAGATTCACATCCTCCTCTCTGCAGACCCAGGAGTATGAAGGATCAGATGCATTACTGTCTGTTGCCTTTATCATTTAATTTAGCAACCCTCAATAAGTGGTTTGGGGATTTTTTTTTTTTTCTTTTTGACCTGTAAGTGCTTTGTACCAAAAATCTAAATTGAAAGGTCCCCAACAGCTGAAAGGTGATACTCTAATGAGATCAGTGCAGAAAGCACCATTCTGCACTTGTGTGGTTTGATGCGGCTCAGTGTTGGCCAAAGAACTGGCTGTGTTTCTGTAACCTGCAGGCGGGTACTGTGCACATTTAGCTGCATGGCTCTGTTCTTCACTGCACTTCAGCCCTGACCTGACAGTGTTGCCAGAACCCATGTGTGGGAGCCTTTTGTGAGCTGAGATCTGAAGCCTTTGGCTCACATAATAGCACAAACGAGGGTTTGCTAAAGACTTATGCTTTGCCTGCTTCACTGTCTAGTGCATTGGGTCACGGACTCTTAGTGCTGTGACTGTTGGGTATGATTAGTGGGGATTGTAGCTATGCCAAGATCAATTGAAACTCTAAAACTTTAACTGTCTTTAGATGACATTGTTTACCCATCACGTTATATCCCAAAATGCAAATACATGCAAACTGTGAGTTGCATTTTTAAAAATCTCCTGTGAAATACAGCTGCTTTTGGGCATCGTTAAAGAACCAACAGGCTACACAGGGAAACACCTACTGTGTGAAAAGTGTCCTGCTATCTTCTGCATCCGCAAAAGAGGTTAGGAAACTTTGAGAAAAGCCCTGAAGTAATCTGAAATTTGGACTCTGTACAGTGCAATTTGCTTGCCTTGGAAGGATGAAGAACTTAGACAACTCCACTTGAAACTAAAACTGACTCCAGGGAGGCTAGATGTAACAAACAGGATGGCTGGATCTCAGTGACATTCCCCCTGGGCAATTCAAGTTATTTGTATACAGAAAATTGCCAAGCTGCTATCTTTTTCTTCTATAACGCAAGCGAAGCCAAAGGATTTTGGTTTGTTCTGAATGCTGCTGAAACTTTATTCCCTTGGACACAGATCATCTGTGCTAAAAGCCAAGTTTCGTCATGAAGCAAACTTTATCAGTTTAGATCTTAAACCTTTTTAGAGCAGAGACTAACAGGGGTATGAACACATGATCTTAACTTTCCAGTATTGACACATAATCCATTAGGCGTTTTTTTCCCCCTTGGAAATGTGTTTTTACATCCCTGCCCGCTACTCCCAGCACACACAAAAAATTGGTTTAGAGATTTTAAAATTTTGTTATATGAGCTTAAAGAACACTTTATAAGTAGAGCATGTTGTGCAATGTGGTAATTGCTAAGAACTGGTAGCTCTTGGACCATCTGGGGCAGATTTGTTGACTGTGTTCTAACCAAACCTCAGTTTATTATGAAGGAAGCTATCATTTTCCTTGGTTTTCTCAATAACAACAATAAAAAGTTATTTATTAAATTTTTTAGAGAAATCTATCTTAAATCATGCATTAACTTACTGTGGATTGTTAAATTTTGTAGGTTCTCTTTTATAGTTGTTTGATCTTGTGGCAAAAAGTAATTACACTTCACCCAACCATGTATACTTGCCTTTTTTCCTTCAGTAACAACCAGCTTAACACTTAATGGAAAATTAACTTTCCTTCCTACAGCCTGAGTTTCCTTATCTTAAGCCTTGTCTAGAATTAATTTGAACTGTTGAACTAGATTTAAAAATGTTGATGTAATTAAATCTGGTTCAGACTTCAGTATTAGTTACGGAATTAGTTGCTGATCAGTTTATTGCTTTAGCATAAATTGATACTCGACAATGCAAATATTTATTAAATTGGATTAAGTGCATCTAGTTTGAAGTTTGTATGAAATTAAATATACAAAGTTCTCTCCACTGTACAAGGGTGTGCACACTCTTGTCTCCCTGCTTTATCACCCTCCTTGGTGCCGGTTCTGTCACATGCTTGCTGGGTGAATCGATTCGACTTCACGCAGCGAAATCATGTTCATATACATGCTGTGTTGATGGGTTAGCTTTGAATCTGATCTGGGAGATGTTCCAAATAACCCTGCAGCCATGTGGTGGCTCCAACACAAAGGAGATGGTGGGAGCCTGTTGCTTAAGGACAGTAGGAGAGCCAAATTGTTTCCACTTCTGTGCTCACCCCTAGTAGCAGCCTGGAGTTATAGTGGCTTGGGTGTAATATGAAGCTGTGGGTGTAATATGAAGCTGCTGTGTTAGCTTTGATCTAGCCAGTGCACTTACAGTAAGAGTGGAGCCAAGGCAGCAGAGATTTGAACAAAGGCTGTGCAAGATTTTCAGAAGAGCTTGTGTTACTACCCACTTCTACCACTGCTGAAGTCGGTACTCTCACATTCTTACAGCTACTCTTACTTGAACTACCTCTGGTATGTCTTTGTGCATTGCAGTTAGGGCTCATGCCTCGTTTTTGAAAACTATTTCATTAGGGCTGCATATTTTCTGTCCTAGGCACAGCCTTAAGTTCCCTATCTCGTGCTAGCTATGCATACATTGTGTTACAAGTTCATCCACTTCTGTAGCATTCATGTGTTTCTGTAATCTTTTTATAGTCCAAACTTCAAAACAAGAAAAATAGACATGCAATATTTGATGGACAGGCCCATACAAACAGTGGGGAAAAAGCGTGGAGTCCTTTTGGAGGACCATTCAAGTTATACTTCCAGGAATTTTAAAGAAATAGATTTGTTTTAAACAAGTGCACTATGCTGAGTAGTAAAACCATCACATTTTTTAATTTTAATGAAGCTTGGGACTGTTACTTCTGCCCCCCCCCCCTCCCCCCCCCAGTTTTGTGTTGTTTCTAGGAGGTTTGAACCAGTCTTTTCTCCTCTCATACCTCCCCCTTCCCTCAGCATACTTTCTCCATGTCATGGTATGTTGGACATTCTCTTAACAAGCGAACATGAACAAGTAGGGTTGGCTGGTATTGTACTATAATAATCGGTGAGCTACCCTGTATCTTATTTCTAGAGTGCCGAAAACCTGTGAATCCTTGTATTTTTGTTTTGGCATTATGGATTGTTGTTGTGGCCTTTGGCAGGTTTCCATCTGTGCATCTGAGCTGCCCATGCTGAAATTTCTCTGAAGGTATTCAGTGAAAGGCTTTTGTACATCTGCATAAAAAGTGCTGAAGAACTTTTTGTCATTGCTGCCCTAGGATCCAAAGTTTTGGGGGATTTTATTCCTTATAATTAGTTCTGGTTGAGGATGGCAGAACTTGCTAAGAAAGCTATAATGGGGCAAGAAATTCGTTGTCAGTTATATATTGGGTTTTTCCATGCAAGACCTCGGGATATTTGTTTTCCATCAGGCAGTAATATTTTTACATCTTCAAAATAGTCTATGAACATGAGCTAATTAATCTCCACAATACCTCTGGGAAGTAGACAAGTAGAGTTTTTGAAAAATAAATAAAAGAAGCAGAGTTTTCAGTATTTCCTGTGCCATCTTGTGATATTTACACTTCACTGGGGCAGTGACACACCTCCTGTGGGTGAACTACTTTTTATCAATGCATAGATAAAAAGGTTCATAATATATGAGGTGGCTTAGGTATTAAATTAGACTTATTCGAGCATGTACTGGATATTTTGCTAACCTGCTACTCCTTTTGTAAGTGATCACTCTTTCACAGCCCAAGAGGAAGAATGAATTATAACCATGATTTTTATCTGCAAAACAGACAAAAATATTTCGGCAGCACAGCAGAGAGATAATTTACTTAAAAGAAAAATAATAAAGCCACAGAGGAAAAGTGGGCTATTGAACTCCGCTGGAGTTTATCAGAAACTCTTCTAACAGGCACCTCTGTGTCACAAGCAAATCCCCGATTCCCAAAAGAAGCCTTGGAGATGGAGAGGACTACACGTTCTAGCAGTGATTAGTGTCCATTAAGATTCAACTTGGTGTCCAGTAAAGTGCTTTTGGCTACAAGCTAATAATTCTTGATGCATATTTGAGACTGCTTTATCTTGTGCATTACCCAGTGAAGAATTACAGGGGTTTTCTGCCTTTTTTTTTTTTAATCTCAGATGGAACTGCAAATATTTCCTTGACTAGCTACCTTCCCCCCCACCCCCACCCCAGGGAGTTGGATGTAGTTTAGGTGAGAATCTGACCATTGAAAACTCCAATCATCTCACTTGTTCCCCACCGATGGTCTTTTCCCACTGTTAGGTGGCATATATGGGCTAAAATGGTACCAGGAAAGTCTAGAGCACAGCCTTGCTGACCTGAAGATACCACTGCCATGCAAATAGTGAATGCTTTGCTTTTGCAGTCAACTTCATTACCCTTTGGCTGCAGGTGATGTTGGGGATTGCTGGTCTGAAGGCTGGGAAACCCTAATGGAGCCTCCAGGGGCTGGTTGCTTTTGATCATCATTTGATTAGTGCTCTGGTCTTGCGTTGATAGTGAGGGTAAGGTGTTGACCATTCCATACAGGAGCGAACAGGAAGGATTTAAGGAATGGTTTTTTGTTGAATTTTAGAGACTCTGAATTTTGGAAGAGACGTTTTATTCCTGCTCCTGGTAAAGCATGTGGTGGTGGGTTGACCTTAGCTGGCTGCTGGCTGCCCACCCAGCCGCTTTCAACCCCCTCCTCAACAGGACAGGGGGAGAAAATAAGATGAATAAGCTCGTGGGTCAAGAGAACAACAGGGAAACCACTTACCAGTCACCGTCACGGGCAAACCAGGCTTGACTTGGGGAAAATTAATTTAATTTATTGCCAATTCAAATAAGTTTGGAGGAACAAAACTTAAAACACCACCTTCCCCCTCTCCTTTTTCCCACTTCACGCCTTCATTCCCAACCCCTCGACTGCTTGTTGGAACCACCTGGAACCGGTGTGGGGCAGCCATGACCTCTCCTCACAGAGAGCCGCCGGCTGCCGGCGCCTTGCCCCCGGCATCCTGCACAGGTACCTGAGAGGCAGCCGGGGCTCGGCATGGCGTTTCTGGGTACGTGGGCACATAGGGAGCACCGCTTTCCTCCACGCTGCCATCAGTCTGGATATTTGTGGGAAAAAGAGGATCCACACTGAAATACGGTCCTCGTGTCGCGCGGCTTCTCCCTCACACTTTTGGTGGTAACATGATGAATACAGTGAGCTGAATTCAGTACTTCTTCCTGATAAAGATGCTGTACTCAGCACATATTACAACAATATAAACTTATTCAGATTACCAGTGCTCTGAGACGTTAGAAAACCTAATGATGTTTCTTAGTTTTTAAATTAATTTCTGAGTCCTTTGCATAAGACTAAGTAATGGAAACTTTGCTGAATGCAGACAACTGGTTTTTTAGATAAATTAATCTGGAATATGTTGGATATATGAAGAGAATGTTTATTAAAAGAATTTTCTAGTAGCTTCTCTCCCTGCATAATTTGGCATTTTAAAAGTCTTCTGCTAGCCAAGTGTTCTCAGTATTTCTAATTTAAATAGTTCAGATAGATCATAGGAAGATAGACCTTAAGTCGATATCTCGCCTTTAGTTGTAAATTATTTATACTAAAAGAAATGGATTTACATTTAAAATTTAGATTTAAAAAAACAAAAAAAACCCAACTCTCAGTTATTTTCTTTTTATCTATTCTGCTTTAGTGCTTCTGCTCTGCTAATAGGTTTCTTCAGCAGCCACCTCCCAAGACAGAAGCTGTAAATGTGCCTGGTCTGAAGAGAGGCAGCAGAGCTGGCCAGGAACTAGTTAATTCATGCACTGACATTTTTCTTGAGCTATTGGGTGGCAACCTCCTGTTCTTCAAATTCAACAGGCCTTTTTTATGAGAAGCAGAATCTTACATTTGTCAGAAGATTGGTTATTTGAACAAAAGTCAGGTGGTGAGGCACAGGTAGTATTATCAGGGTTTTTTTTATAATCTTTATTCAGTGTCACAGTCTTTTGGAAACAACTTTTATTCTTAGACTTCGCAAATTGCATTTCAAATTCCTGAAACTGGGTAGATTTCTAGAATCTTGTACATACATACATACAAAGTACTTGTATGGTTTGCCTTCCCCACCCCCCCGGGTTTTTTTTTTGTTTTTTGGTTTTTTAATATCTTCCTATTTCACTGTCTCTTCCTAAGTCTTCAGCCAGGTGTATTTGCTTGAGTCAGACAGCTCCTTCAGCATTTCAGAAATCTTATTTTGAGGTTGGTACAGCAAGTTTTAGGGTTGACAAAAATAGATACCAGACTGAACCTTCCCAAGTCACTAAAAATGGCATCTTTAGAAGAAACAGGCAGATTATGGCCTCATTTCAGAGCTGGATCCGAAGTTTTAACCCTTCTGTTTGAACCTGATTTAAAAACAGAGGATTCCTAAATGATGTGAAATTAAAAAGCAAAACATGGAAACAAACACCAGAAATGTAATCAGACAAACTTTTTTTTTTTTTAAAGGGCAAATCCTGGCTTTTTTCTTGCCTATAAAAGCATTAGAACTCTTTGAAGAGACGTACAGACTAACTTTAATGTCCCAGTCCTTACTTTTTCCATCTTTTCTATCATGCCCTGTGGTATACGTGAATTGTCTGATGTTGCTCCACCCTCGAGAGAGATGCTTTTCTGTGGTGCTGCAAATGTAGTTGGTACAGTGCTCTGGAATTAAGTGTTCTATATAATTACCATAGTATTTGGGGGGGGTTGCGGAGCAAGAGTGGTGAGAGAGAGGAGATTGCGATCGCTTATAAGCTGTTACTGCTTTTTTGCAGAATCTGGCTCAACTGAGATCATGAGACTTGTTTGCCCTACTGTTTCCGGTAATTAGGCATTTCTAAGCAGCAGGTCAAACCAATTTGTCCCTTAGGGGGACTGTTTATTTTGTTATACTGCTGTTAGTGACAGGGGGTTTTTGTGTGTGGGGTGTCTGTTTTTTGAGCTGCCGTTCTGTTCCAGTGCTAATCTTGGTGCAAGATCACTGGGTGTAGTTTAGTGATTGGCTTTAGAGGACGAAGGAGCAATTATAATTTTCTATTATTTATTTTGCAGTCAGTATTGTTTAAGCACGCATTCAACAAGTTTCTTTCCCAAGGGCTGTGCTGCACTTTTCACGCAGATCTCTCATGTGAGCCTTGGCAGGGGGTAGAGTGACCAAAGCTAGTGTTTCTTCCAGGGGAAACACTGTGAGGGTGTGTGAGGTTGTTGCCTAAGAGAACGTACAGAAGCTCATCTTAAGTAATCCAGCGAGAAAAAAGGAGATGGCTAGCATTAGAGGAAAAAAGGGCTGAATCAGAGGAGAATATTGTGTTGCAAACAAGTGGCAAAATTAAAGTAGGTAAGTTCACACCCTCCACCCCCCCCAACACACACACACACACACACTCTCTCTCTCGAGGCCTGCAGAAAGTAGGAGAGAGCGTGGAGCCTCTTAGCTCTTCTTGAGCAATTTTAGCCTGTTTAGCAACAGGCTGAACAACTTTGCATTCCTCTTGTGTGTGTGCTTGTCTGCTCTGGTCCCCGACTGGCAGGTGGGATCTGCTGGGAATCAAACCGTCGACTTTTAAGCTGATCCAACTTGACATGCTATTCTCAGCAGGGGCATTATAATGTATAAGGGACATTATGATGGCAGCAGTAACCAAACTGTGTAGGTTTTTGCTTCTGTGCCTTAAAAAGCAGCTTTCATCTTTTTATTTTAGAGCAATGCTATACCTGGAAGTTCAGCTCTCAGTACTTCTAAAATAAAAAAGAACAGAACTCAGGAAAAGGCTTTTGGTATCAGACTTCACCATTTCACTTTCANAGTGGGGAAACATCTTCAAATAAGTGCAGTTTTGTCAGACACGCTCAGACATAGTTCCTTGTTCAACTGACAAAACCACGTTTTCATCTTGACTGGCTTCTTGTAGTCCAGGCAGTGTACGCAGTGATATCAGCCTCTTAAGTTTCCCTGTAGCTGATTTTAGACTTGGAGTCAGCTGCTTGAAATCCCTGAATTTTCTCAGCATCGGACGTGTTTTTGCTTAACAGGAGTCTCCTCCTGCCCACACCCCCTTCCACCCCACCCTGAGTGCTTGCGCTGTCTCTCAGCTCCCCCACCCTCCCTTGGGACAGGAAAAATGAAGTGCCTACCCTTCCCGGGTAGATTATGTTGCTGTTTGCAGGGAGGACGGCATGCATCCCATACGCTGAGAGCAAAGGCGAGCGACCGAAGGGCGGCTATTGTTCAACTCGAGCCAAGGAGCTGAATAGAGAGGCTTGCCCTTGATGGGCTTCGGCTCTGGCTTTTCTGCATTCCAAACCGTCTGAGGCAGAGAAAACAGAGCGCAGGAGAGAAGTGTGCAGAGGCTCCGCTGGCTTTCTGGTTGGCATGGTGGCAGGACCATGGTAGAGGTATTAGGATTACCACAGGATGCAGTTCACAGGTGAGAGAGATCCCTCCTGACACGGTCCATGCAAATAGGGGACTGTATTGCTGCAATATTTCCAGTGAGGCGGGATTGGGTAGGAGGCACATAGGTATTTTGCTGGAAATTTAAAGCGACTAGACTTAAAGCAACTAGAAACTTTAAGGGTTTTTTTCTGTGTTGCATGTATGTACCAACTCTTTTCTTCATTATTTCAGTTTTATACATAGGTTTTTAAAGAGGTATTTACATGGATTTAATGTGATGGATGGAAAAGTGGGTTATTGGTACTTTTCTGCTGACTAGTACAGAAATTACATGTTAGTATTCAAACATGTGGATGCGAAGATGAGAAACAAGTTTTTGTAATGGCTTTCAAAGTTAAAAATCTTGTTTATTGCTACTTAAATCATTAGGCTTACTTTTCTCCCTCTCCCTGAAAGAGTTTACTTACCTAACATAAGTCAGTACATTTTTATACGACATTGGATTTCTGGATAAGGCCAGACATCATTCTTCAAGGGCACACTGTGAGAATATTTTTTCAGTGTTTACTTGTGGCTGGCATTGCGTGATGTTTTCAGCATATGATATTGCCAACCTTGCTTCCTGTCCTCCAGCAAGTGGTGGTAAATCAAAGCAGTTCAGGGAATCCTACAGGTTGCTCATAAAAACAAGAGGATTTGTTTTCTTTTCAGTATAAAGGGCGCTGCCTTAGTAATGCTGCTTGCTTTTCTAGCAGTTTTTGTCTTAAAATGTATTGTTAAGTGATAGCAAGCTGGAAAGCATTTAAATTTCATGCCTTTTGGTATAGTTAGACATTTTTCAGTAGCTGCAAAAGCAATAAATGTTGTCTAAGGAAACTGGGAACAGAAACTCCTGAGTTAAATTTTTTTCTACCTTGGAAACAGCCTTTAATAGGTACTGATTATGAAGTCCTTCTTAGTCATTTTCCTCCTCATCTGTAGACCAGGGAGAATACTAATTTGCTAACTTGGAGAGACTCTTTTTGTTAGCCTGAACCAATGAGGTTGTTCTGCAGCTGCTTTTGAATTACATGATCAGAAAATGAAAACCTTCTGCCTTAGCTTTTTTTGGACAAACATGTGTTTCTTTCAAAAACAAGCAAACTTTTGGCAAACTAATCAGAAAAGCTCAAGGCAACACAATCCTAGTCCCTTCCAAGTTTCATTTAGGTGATTTTGGGGTGGTTACCAGGAGGTACCCTTTAGAATTTCCTGTCTCTTTGGGGCTTTTTCATAGGATTAACATGTTAATAGGGTAGTGAATTAAAAATACAATACTTGGGAGTTCTGGAAGGCAGACGTGAGCAGCAACTTACATTCTTGCAAATTCTTCATGTTGTGCCTAGCTTTATGTGATATTCTATGGGTGCTCTCACTCTTTCTCTCTCTAAAATCTGTGGGGAGGGGAAAACGGTGTAATTGTAACAAATACTTGAGGTGACTTCTGTCAGAAAAATCGGTCGTGGCTCTTTAAAGCTCATGGGAACAAATCAGCTTCATTTGTGTATAAGCAGGAGGAAGGGGCATTCTGGTATACTGAGGCTTGACATGCTCCTTCCCATTTTCTGATATCTGGGAGTAAGTATTGCACCAGCTATGTAATATTGGAAGTCAGAGAATTCTGTGATGCAGCAAAATACAGGGTATGGACGGCATTTGTAAATGGCTCATTGGCATCAAGAGACAGATTCATTTTCCAGCCTGTAGAGGTATGTACCCTTTCAAAGCTTTAATTCTCCACAAAGGGAATACTTCCTTTTATCTAGATTTCTTGGCTAATTGGCATCAGACAGCACAAATGTTTTTTAGGAGAGCTAATAATGGTGGGATTTGAAACTGGGCCAATGGCAGAAGGGAGACCTAATGATCCCCTTCCATTTAATTTTCTACATGTATGGGTGACTGCTTCTAGTAAGGGAGAGGGAAATCTGCACAAGAAGTCAGCAAGCAAATGATGCAACTACAGTCAGTGCTTACAGTTTCAACAGTATCATCTCCACATGTTAAATGGTCAACAGACTTCGACTCTGTATGTTATGGATTTAATGCGAAATGGTGCCAAAATTGTTGTGGTAAACATAACTGGAATTGGGTTGCGGAGTTGTGTAATAGGTGGTTATCTGAGCAGACGATGGCAGCTACGAATAGCTATGGTGAGTATGTATAGAGTTTCCTTCCATAGCTGAACAGTGCTGCTCCTTAGTCAGGCAGTGGATCTGCTGTGATGACACACAACATTGCATTTTTCTTCTCTTGCACCATGCCATGCAGCATGCTCGGCAGAGTCTTTAGGAGGGCAATGTTGTGACGTGGATGCCTGCCAGAGAAGTGAAACAGCTCCGCTGACGCGTTTGCTTAGAGTAGGCCTCCAGGCAACCTTCAAAAGTGGCGCCAACCACAAGCATTCAAAAACGCAAGTCTGGCTTAGAAAAGAGGAGATTGAAAATATTTGGGTTTTACATTCATATTCCTGCTTGTTTTGATCCTTTTTGGAGTAGGCTTCAGTCAGGTTTTCAAGCTCAGTCGCACTCAAACTGTGAGGGCCGGATCCTTTTTCTAGAATAGAGACTGTAATTGTCTCCACATTTGTTTGATTCTAGGAGTAATGGCTACAGGAAAAATGCCAAATGTGCAAAATACCGTGTGATTCTAATGCCAGCTTTTACAGCATTCATGCTCTTAGAGCCCTGTCCTGGTATGTCCTAAGGTCACTCTAAAATGTCAGCTATATTCTCCAGGGGAGCTCTTGCCAGAGTGCCCAAGAAGAATCTTTAAGATATTGCATCAGTCAGAAATTAAGCCCACGTCCACAAGATGGAGGACTTGGTATGTCCTTGTAAAAATTCCCTAAACTGTACAGTCTCTTACCTTGCTGTGTTTCCTTGCTTCACCACTAAATCTGGTCCCTAATTTGGAAACAGATTAGAAAAACCCTCCATGTACTGCCTTTCTTGTACTGATCTCTAGTGTTTGGAAAAGCCTTGGGCTTTGGCAATTGCCTTATTTTGATGCTTACATAGAGATTAACATAGTATTCCTATAAACACAGGTGGAACTGAGTAGTAAGAGGGAGGGAGACCACATGATTCATAGGCAGGGGTAGGAAATCATATTGCTGGTCATAACCACTCAGTCTCCAGAATGCTCCTGCTTTTCTGCTGCATACCTGGTAAGTGCAAGCTGCATGCTTTCAGGCTACTAGACACTAACAGGTTTTTGCTGGTGGTTTTCTGTCTCTATCTGGTGTTAGAGGTGCAGGTTATTGTGAATTAGTCTTTTTTTTCTTTTTTTGTCTGTGCCAGTCAAGGAGAGTTCAACTCCCACCTGATGATGTTGGCAAAGCTGCGGTTTCTTGACGTATAAAGGGAGCAAGCAGCGACCTCAGGGTGGAGTAAAGCTCCCTATTGGCACAGCACCCTCAACCCTGCTCTGCAAGAATCGCTGGTATTTAGTTCGTGCTGAAAACAAGCAAGTTGAACTTGTTGCGGGAGTGCTACATAAAGCTGTTACCTTGTACTAAACCTTGTAGGAAGAGGGTAAATAAGTTGATCGGATGGTGTGGCAATTCCTACATGATCTGACCAGAAGCTTAGGAAATCCTATGGTCAGTAGAATATCATATATTGATTGTGTTGAATTGCTTCCCAAAATACTTTGGAGCCACCTGTGTGGGTCTTACGCATTCTGAGGGCACCAGAATGTTGCAGATTGAACAATAAGACATTTAGTTCTCTCTCATCTGAAACTGTTTTTCTCAAAATTGTAGTTCTCTATTACATATGTGATCATGTCTAGTCACGGAAGGCAAAAAAACCCCCAAACCAACCACCACCCAAACCTCAACCCTCCCTAAGTTTTTCTTTCATTTGCTTGCTTGTTGGAGATGTCATCCAAATAACTTAGTCTAGAAAAATCATTCCTGGCTGTTTCCCTGTTCTGGTTGAAAGTATATGCACAAGGAAAAACAGTAGGTCAGAAAGTAATAGTAGAGACCAACATGAATGATGGCAGTATTCCAACAAAACTGCCTTAGTCAATTATTTTCACTTGCATCTTTTTCTGAATTTGGGCGAAATTCAGCATTTGTGAAGACAGGAGTTGTGCAAACTATGTGGCCTCCAGAGTCAGCAAGAAAAATTGTTGTCCTTTTCCATGCCTGACTGCAGCGTTCATGGAGAAGTGCTTTGCTGTCCCAGTAGCAACTTGGAGGACAGCTTAGTGCAAGGTCTCCTCTTTCCCCAATAACCTGCCTGCTTGTTTTCTCTTTCTGACAATTCATAGCACGTCAGCATCTTGAAATGCAAAGGATCGAGCAGTTGAGTCCTCAAGGATAGTAATAACCTGTCAGATTGCCGATCCTTTGTACTGTACCTGTCCCTATCAGTTACATTACAAGCACTGGGAAGAATTATTTAAAAGATACTTTTTCCATGGTGTTCCAATATAATTTCTGATAAATCCAGCATATGTTAAGGGCTTCTCCTTGTCTGTCTTTCTAATAAACCTCCTTTATAATGATTTAGAAGAGAGAAAATCTGAAGGGCCTTTAAGATTGTCTGTAAAGTAGCGGTGGTGCTGTACCTGAACTGCTTAAGCAAGACTTGTGCCTGTAGAGACAGGGGAGGGAGGAGCGGGTGCTTCAGCTTACTGCCTGCCTGCAGTGTGGTTTCTGGGCAGTTACTTTTTTGTCGTCTTCTTAATACCTGGGAGACTTGGAAGTACAGCCAGCAAAGCTTCCTTGCTTGGAAAGGTTGATTTTTCTAGGACTGCCACTAGGTGATGCAGGTCTAGGGGACAGAAGGGAGGAAGCTGTGCTCTGTATTTGTTTTTTGCTACTTTCCTTCCAGTAGCTCTACAAAAATAGTGTTCTTTATTGTTAAGTTTTGCCTTGGTCATGTTTAAGCTGTACGTACATTTGAAGTTTGCATTTCTTGGAAATTCTTGTTCAGAAAAAGTGTGATGCTGATATCACTTGAGACACTGGCGATTTCAGTCCTCACAGTATCAAAGTTCAAAAAATCACGCCCCATTCCTCTTTCATACTACTTTAAAAGATGGAAGAGCTCTTGGATTTCTGGGCTGGATCTTCAGATGTGTGAAGCAGGTGATATAACTGGGCTCAGCGGGCAGCAGATCAGACCCTGAATGTTTATCTTTTTCATGTTCTGCATCCATTCTTGAAACTTTGGCATCTCTCGGGGCTTCTTAATTTTTCTTTCAGTCTTAGCATTAAAGTGACATTTCTAGTGCTAAATGACTTTAGAACTAACATAACATTTCTAGCAAAGATGCTAGCTCAGAAATCCTTTTTTAAATTGAAGTGCTTGAGACTTGATTCATTTCAAGCTGTCACTTTCACAGTGTTACTGAGCAAGGGCTTCCATATCAATCTTTGTGCTTGGCAAATCTGGGAAAGTGTGGGGTTTGTTTTGTTTTTGCAGCTTCATGTTTTCAGGACATTTTCAGCCTGCTCTTTGTTTTGAACACCCAATGTTTTTGGTCGGAGGGAAAGAGTATAGAAGGTATTCTTCACGAACACATTCTTCGGAAAAAAGTCATCATGAGAGTAGCAGCATCAGAGATTAAGTAGTCTTTACATACTGCTCATTAAATATATAGCTGGATGTATTCATACTTTAATACAAGATGTCTATTTACATGAGGCATATGGCTTGCAGTTTGGAAAGGCACTCCAGAGTGGATGACTCTGTAAATAATGTCTCGGCCCTCATTTGGAATTAAATTAGCTTAATGTTTTTAGAGTAGTCATTAATAGACACTTACAAACTACCATACTGCTAGCAGCATAACTTAGCCGAATCCCTTGGCTATGCTGAGGATACCTGAAGTTGGACTGAGTACAAAAATGTAATTAAGTTGGTGTGGAAATGGTGAAAAAAAAAACCTATGGTTGCTTCATCAGTGAAGTTCTGAACATCCAGCAGTTGTCCCCAGCAGGAATACTCGTGTCAGAGCTCTTAGTGCTTCTGGTTAAGTCACTGTTTTGTAACGTTGGAGACATGTTTTTCCATGGGAAAGTGGACAACAATAACAGGGTGGTTTGACCTATAGTAGTAAAACTTTCCTGTTGCTAGTTCTTCTGATTTTTGGAACTTGCTTACTTAGGGTTAACATGCCCAAGAATCAAAATCACAGTAATTTGCCTATTCTTCAATTACAGTAATTTTTTTAAAGATTATTTAAGACTGCATCTTTCTTGCTGTACATGAGCAGCATGATGGTTCCTTCTGTGCTTACCTTCTCAGCCTCTAGATAGAGCCAAGTTTCTTTCCTTATACAATGCTGGACATTCTCTGTGGTGTGGGTGCAGGCACATGTCTCGCTCACTCTGGTGATCTTCAGCTGATGGTTTGACTCCCAGTCTTTCTGCTCTCCTCAAGCATCTCTTTATTAATACAACCTGGAGGAAAAAAGTATAGGGGTGTATAGTCTTAGACTCAGCAAAACTTGATTTTGTGGGCAGGTACAGTCAGCAGCATGAAGGATTCATCTCCAGCCCCTAAAGCATTACAGTCTTGCATCAGTTTTGTTTTGCCAGGAAAACACAATACTGGGATCTGGAGAAGGAACTGGGGCAGACATCCTTCTAAAAAAAGCCACGTTGTTTATGTTGTGTTAGAATGTTCAGGAGGAAAATATTATGGAAAAATTGAAGACCTGTTTTAAAAGTAGTTTAAAATTCAGCTCCTTAGCAAGTAGCTTCATAGGCTTCTGACAGCTTTTTTTCTTTAACCTGAAAACCATGTCTATAATTCTAAGATATTGTGTGTACTCAAAATAGTTCATATGCACCGAGGAAATGCAGTGTAATGGGAGGTCTCCTAAGATGTAGCTTGCTATTATGGAAAAGATTTTTAAGCATTGGTTAGATTCATATAGGCAGTTAGATATATCCTTATATTGCAAGGGAATTATAAGCCAACATCTGTGCTGGTAAGTGTCGTTCTTTGTGTCCAAGTAAACTGACTTAAGTGAATTTTGTCTGAGAGGCCCATGACTAGACTTACATATTTAGCCATTTTTGAAGTGTTTGTGGTAGGGTCTTGCTGCTCGGTTTCCATAAGGGTGAAGTATGAATAGCCAGCCAAGAGGCCAGGTGATTTTGCTAGGGAGACTTAGTGGGCATGGAAGAGCTTTATAAAGGCTAACCCCTTTGGGTTTAGTTTAAATTTTCATTTCAGTTGCTGACCTGCTTGTTTCCAATGCCCTGTCAAAATTAAGTGTGGAAATAGCCTCCTGACATTATTTAAAATGTCACTTGTACAAGGGAGCTCTTGCCTGTATTATTATATACTAGAGAACTTCAAGGCCTGTTGTTTTTCTCACCTTCATTTTGAGCCTTTCTGTCCCTATTTATCTTTACAGGCTGTCAGCAAGCACAGCTTTCGCTGCCCCTGGATTCCTCACTGCTCCAGCAGTTGTTATTTAGGAAATTCTGTGCTCTGCCTCCCTCCTGAGTAACCACTAGGTGAACATCTCTCATCTCAGCTGGGTTTGGAAGGATAGTGGTGTTCACTCTGGAAAGTAAGGGGAACTATTACCCTGGTAAAAGATAATATTGCATCAGCACTGCGGCACGTAGACGTTGTCATCTTCAGCTGGATGAGAGCTGTTGAGAGTGAGTGCTAAAGATCACTGACTGTGCTAAAATCACTTCATTAAGCAATCTGAAAGGATAAAATACTAGACGATAATGTGTATGTGTGGGCTGATACTTCATCAGCACGGTTTCACTTTCCACAACAGAATGGACTGGCTTAAAGAGAGACTTGAGTGCCCATCAAATTTTTTCTGATAAAAAGAGCGTTCTGTGTACTTTGCCACGCTCCAGCAGGGCTATCCACATCTTCTCACATCTGACGTAAATCTGCTATTGATTTATATTGCAATAGAATTATTCTGTTCAGCTGCTTATAGCTTGTTTGTAGGATTGTGTCATGGTATTACACACTGGTTTTGCTTCTGTAGCTTAAGCCAAAAAGTTATCCATGTCACAAAATAATTGTGAATCCTTCCACCATGATTCCATAATACACAATGAGTTACTTGGCCTTGTCCATCCGGATGCTCTTGAACTAGATTATAGCGTGGTTAGAAGGCTGTTATATTGTAATACTGCTTCTCCAAGCAAAATTACTTTCATTACAGGTAGGCATTTAAAATGATTTAATGCAGGAAACAGAGCCTTTTGCATATAGAATTGACATTTTTAGATGTCTGGAAAACTTATTTTCAAGCTAGCGTGCTTGCTCTGTGCTGTGGCATTGAATGGGATTGGAAAATTACTGCTTGGCATTTTTCTGGGGCAAAATGACTTAAATAACTTTTTCTATTTCCTAATGGACAAGTGTAGAGGTGAGTGGTGTTGTCTGGTACATATGACATTGATCCAGGAGTTGGAGAAGCGGATGTTTATTGTTTCTTGTGGATTAACTAGTGCTGCAACCTTGGCAAGCTATTTTATATGTCTCTGCCTGCCTGCTTTTTGTGAAAAAAATTTGCCCTCTCCCTACCCACTGTGCCCCTGTTTTGAAGGGAACATTTCATTTTTCAAGTGTGCAAATATCCTGTCTTTATTCACTCCTAAATTAACTGTAAACCATTTTAATAAGAATGACTTGGGTGTACAATGTCTGATGTATATTGCTGTGAAGACATCATCTACTGACTATAGCAATATCCATCAATCAGTCCATCAGTCTGTCCCTAGTGCAAGTAAGATCCATTTTTCCTCTTCTTGTAAGTGCCTCATGCAGAGAACATTAATACGTTATGATTTATAGTACTACCATGACTTTGTGCTTACAAAGCATCTGCATCAGAAGGCATCTGTGCTCTATTATTTGCATATATTATGAATTATCGTTTACTAAAATTCCTGTCGAAAAATCTGAGCATTCATGCTTCTGTGTAGTTTCACTTATCAAGAATGCTAATTTTTAAATCCATGGGATGGCAAAGCTGCTTAGCTTCATAGGTTTCAAAATCATAACTGTAGGAGGGTGACATTTCTGACAACCGCAGAAAGGAGCAGAAGCTCATTCACTGATGGCAATGCAAAGAATTACCAGTTGGGGATGTATACAAGTTTTAAATGATTCGTTTATATAAGAGGTTCCAAAACATAAGGGCTTGGTTTAATTTTCAGCCTGGTGGACTCCTCTGCTTTTGGAACTCAGGAGTGAGGGGGATGAACCCAAACACTTTGAAGGAGTTTTCTCGTGTTTTCACCTGCTATTCTGTATGGCTACTGGTGCTAATTTTGGAAAACAGCAGTCTCTCAAGGCAGAGATTAGCTGCTTCTTACTCCTGGTTTTGGGGTTTGGTTTTTTTTATTAGTACTTTGCTGATCTCTCCCACCTTTCTATATTTTCACATTTTGCATACTTCCACTCTGGTCGAAAGAGCAATTTGTATCTGTATTTGCATTGGTTCACCAAACTTTTTTCTGGTATAGGTAGGTCTCACAGCATGAAAATAAGTTAGTCGTGTTTTGAATATTCCTCTCATGCTTATTTGCAGCTTATTTCAACAACTGGCTGTCCTGGAAAAATTGGACAAGACTTTTTGAAAGCTTTTCGTAAGCTCTAGAGCACAAACCTGCTTTAAGATGGAGAAAGACAAATTTAAGAAGCTATTCACAATGTTTCTTCTGCCTGTAGCAAGCTTTAGTGGGAGACCAGCACTACACCCCTCCTGCAGTTGTGGAGCAAGTTTAGCCTCTGGTTTTCTTGCACAGCAAAAGGTTTAAAAATTAAAATCAGTGCTACAGAGGAGTTTCAAGATATTTTTGGAGTGATTGTTTGAAACTAGGTATTCAAAGGATGTAAACAGGGAGGACATTTCTGATACCAGAGTTTGATAATGGAGAGTATCAAAGCATGTCGGCCAGTGCCCAGTGGTGGGAGATGAGGCTCGATAAATTCATTCTTGGAACTAAGGAGCAAATTGCTAAGCATGACTGGAGTTAACCTTTGGAACAGCTTACCAAGGGAACAGACTGGCTCTTTATGTCTTTGCAGCATGTATTTACAATCGGATGTCCTTTTTTTCTGGAAGATGTGTCTTTGTTCAACTAGAAATAATGCAATGAATGGATGAGAGTTACTGGGTGACGTTCTAAAGGTGTTTCAAGTCAGGATAGATGATTCGAATCATTATTTCTACTTCTAAATTTGATGGATTTGGTGTTTCTAAATGTCAGTGGTTCTTCTACATCTATCGCTTTAAATTTCTTGGATTTCTAATGGGGGTGTGTTTGTGACTTACTTTCTTACAAGGACTTTTCAATTCATGCTTTTGTTCTGATGCGTATCTCCACCTTCTGACAGTCCATTGCAGACAGGCTTCCTGCATGATACTGTGTCCTGTTAAACCACACAAAAAGGAAATAAATAGTAGGGAAGTATTTATGCAGGTCTCTTTGCCTCTCTGTGTTGCCCCAGGAATGTTAATACACAGGAGAGGTCTGCATATGAAAAACTTTAATGCCATTTCAGTTCCTAGTTACATCTTCCTGACTGAAGTCTTTGCCCGCTCTGCCTCCATTTTTTACAAAGTTTTTAATGTTCCCATATTTTAAAACACTCCAATAAGCCAGTTTCATATTTCATGTTTAATATACTTCCCCTTTTTTCATGAACATTATAGTACATTGAAAGGGATGAATAAAGCTAAATGATGATACAAGATGAGGCAGCCATGGAGGAAAACAGGATCTGTACACAATCTGTACTCCTAGAAAGGAAGCAAAATTGGTAAGCATTCATGGGAAATCAATACTCTTAACTTTGTTTTCTCTAGAACCTATTATTTATGGAGTTGATCGTTAATATTGCAATTTAAACCAGTTTGTAATGGAAGGACAGTCAGGTGGTTTTGGGCACCCCATTTGTTTCACAGAAAACTAAAAGGAAAGAGGTGAAATTATTGTTTCATATTGGCCAACCAGATAGAAGAAAATGGCTATCTTATCCTTTCTCTAAAAGTTCTTTAATTCCATTTTTATTGCAAGTAGATTTACATCATCAGTTTTCACAGGCTTAAAGAAAAGATGCTACTTGTAGAAGTTGGACAAAATGTGATCATCCCACACACAGAGTAAAATTTATTGGAAAAGCTCATTTTGTCAAAAAAATCTGCTATTTTTTGCATAGGTGGGAAATATATCTGATGTCTTTCTATCGTTGGTTTTTTATCCCTCTGTTCTTATTGGGGGTGGAGGCATGTACTTTTTCAGTGTGAACAGGAGGACTACTTGGCTAAGTCTTCCATGCTGCTGTGGTATCTCACTCCTGAACTGTCTGTCCCATGTTCCCTCATTAATTGTGAATTCTGTATAGCATCTGCCCTGCTTGGCAGGTGTTTTATGAAAATATCTGTCCTGCACAAACAATACTTGCTACAGTTTGTCTTAGTAATTGGAATGTTCTTCCCTGCTGGGACTTGATAGGTCTCTTTTTCTTCATTTGTTGGTTGGTATTTAATTCTTCGCTTTGCTGATCTAATGGCTTTTTGTTGTTGCTGTTTTGGCTTGGGTTTTAGTCAGTGGTCAGCAAGTGTCCTAGTTTGTAATAGGGATTGGCAACTGTATAAATTATTTAAAATAAAGACAGGTTCAGAAAATGGTGAACAAAAGGCGGCTGTCTCTTTAAAGAGTGCAGTTTGATCAGAGCATCAGCTCCGTCCCCTGAGGACAAAGGCAATTTTGATTTGTGGGGCCCAGGAGTCCCTCACTTACAGGGATTCGTCTCTGCTCGTGCATGTGTAAACCTGTAAAATGCTCTTTTGTGTAGAATAAATCATATGCTATAAATCCTGTACAATTAAATGTGACCCTTCATAAAGTCACAATGACAAGTCTTCATTGCAAAGCTGTGCAGAGCAAGTTTGCTGTCTAGACAGAGCAGAATTATTTCCGATTTATCTTTTTTTTTTTTTTTTTTTTAATAAATAACCGACCGTTAGCATTGATGGCTTCTTTGAACCCCCAAGAACGCTGTGCTCTCCTTACCTCTTTCTCATTTGCCCTGTTGCAGTCGAGGCTGAAACCCAGCGGGGCTGTGACTGCTGCTTCGCGCTGATGAAGAGGAGCAGTTCCCCTCTCTCTAATGCTGCTGTTGGCAGTCAGAAGCAGATTCCATTATTGCCGATCAATGCCGCCGCCATGCAGGAGGAGGGGAGAGGGAGGGGTGGGAGCTTCCTATTCACAGATTGATCAACCTGCCATTGCATGAACAAATTCATTGTAAGAAAGGCTGGGATGCTGTTATAATAGCTGGAGCAGGAAGGGGCTTGTAAACAGGGGAATGCAGGCTCTTCAGTAATGGGGAGGGTATTTAAATCGCCTCTAAGCTTGCGTTTTTTTCTTTTAGCATAAAGCATAATACCTGAGCCTACAAACAAAGCCAACACTATAAGGAATGATAGGGATATATTACACTTAGCTGATGAGCTATTGTGCTGACTTATTTGAGCTTCTTCAGCACTGAGACCTATTTCTTCTTTTTACTTAAACCGATTCTATCATAACCTGCTACCTCTTTTGGATTTTAAAACCTCGGTTTCCCCTGCTCCCCTTTTTTGCCTTCTTTCTGTTCCTGCTTGGACTGAAACCTGACACAAAGGGACAACAAGTACAGATCCCACTTACTGCTCCCACCCATGCCTGCTTTGTCTGTACGGGCTGTCAGATGTAGGGTTGAGAGCACAGGGCAGGATCACGCTCTCATGTTGTCAGTGTAGACAATAACTGGAGTACTGGAATCCCAAGACCATCAGCTCCTCCCCACCTTTCCTACCCTGCTTCGTTCACTTACTGTTTTCTGTATGGAAAAGTTTTCTGGCTGGAGAATGAGTCTTCTTTCTCCTGGGGATGTGGCCGAATGGCTGGATAGCAGCACAGAAGATGAGAAAAGCCTGCTCTCGTTTCTTGGTACGGTAGGGTACTAACTGTTTTGGGTTTTTGGTTTTTTTTTAACACTTTACTGGGAAGCCTTTACTACTTTCACTGGTGCTTAATTTCTTCAGTCCTTCAGTTACCTGAGATTATTTCTCTTTAAAAGCTTTTAAGTGGCATGCAATTGTTAATTAAACTTAGTTACAATCTGTTTGAAATAGTTGCAAGCACATTGGGCAAAGGTCAAGTTATAAATGGGCATGTGCCATGCAGAAAATCGTTTCTGGACTAAACCATGTTACCTACTGGTCTGATTTTCTTCTCTGTGCCATTTGACCAGCTGATCACTGGGTTCAGTCTACTTCCACTCATTTCTGTCAGCTTGCCTACCACTTAACTTCTCAGCTCTGTGATGGTAGTAAGATAAATCAGAGGAGACTGCTGAAAGTTTTTCTTCTTAAGAGAAATGTTTAGATGCATTTAGAATAAAAATTTCAGCCACAGGATCAGATGCTTCTCTAGCCTAGAAATTAAATCTAGGAAACACAATCAAACAATCCTGTGCTCTGTTTCTGGATATTTACACATGAGTTTAACTGCATTCAGGTAGAAAATTGAAACTATTCTTTTATTTATAGTCCAGCGTAAATACCAGTAAGAGGTTGAAAATGTTTTAAACAGAACTTACACATAGAAGTTGATTATTGTTTCATCTTTCCCTTCGAGCTGTTGCTAGGTCAAACTATTGTTATTTGGTTTTGTTCTTTTAATCCCATCTCCACAAATCATTCCATCTCTCTCCTTAATGGTCTCTGTTGTTCTCAGGATGCAATCTGTTTTCTTTCTAGTTTGATAATTTCCAGGTACTGAGTTGCTCAGATGGGCTGCTTGATATGTGCCCCTTTTCCTTTCCATGGACTATTCAAAAAAATGTTTGTTATCATGTATGGCTGTGCTCTTTTCAGTAAATAGAGTTTGCACCAGTCTCTCTATGGTAAGCAGTTCTCTTACTTAGCAGGTCCAGAACAGTACAGAATGTGGAGGAAAGTAACGGACTCCCACAGAGTCTATTTCGATTTGCTAATACTTCATCGCTATGTGCTGTGGCCTTCTTTGGGAATATCATACCAGATGTGAACAGGGACAAGAATATGCATGGGCTGGGCACCAGTGCTGCTCTTCAAGAGACTGCCACTTTTCCCCCCTTACACGTATGCCTGCGTTCACATTTTGTTCCAAACCAAGAGATCCTCAAGATGTCTCCTGAATCTCACCCCAGAAACACCAGGAAGTATTTATTCAGCCTGGAGTCTGAAGGGTGTTACAAAGCTGAGCTATTTAAGGTAGCATTTTTTGCCTCCAAGTACTTAAATTATCTTTTTTTGTCTTTTATCTTAAAGAGATACCAATTCCCAAATGGTGTCTTAACTCTGGGGCCATATTTAAGGTTCAGTGACATCCCTCAGATGTCTACAGTACATTGGGATTTTTTCTTTTTGTGTGTCCGTAAGAATAATTCTGATTGCTCAGGGGCAAAATCCTGCCATAGTGAGCAAGAGGTACTGAAGCTTAGAGCAGCCTTCTGGCCCACTGAGAGGAACGGGGAAGAGCTGTCGAGCTTTGATGCGTCCAAGAGCCAGTCACTTGTGAGAATATCCCAATACCAGAGCAAAGGATTGCTTTTTAGAGAGTGCCTCGATTCACAGCCCTTTTGCAGAGGGTAAAAAGATTGGTTTTGAAAGCTGTGGCTCAAGGCTGTTGTTTAATAACGAGGATAATAAATATTGATATCATACTAATGTGTGTCTAAGTCATAAGCCTCTAAACAAATTACATTGCGGGAACAAGTTACCATGCATCAGCTGATCTGCGTTAATTGTCTGTGTGCAATCTCTCTGCAGCAAACACAAGGTAATTTGAATTAGCAGGGGCAGTCCAAGATCATTAGCAACTAACGAGGACATCAGCATCTCCAGGTCATGTGCAGTAGCTCCTTGTGTCTGCTTTTGTGTTGGCACAGTTGTCCAGGCAATTTGTATGGCTGTGTGTAGAGTCAACCATTAAAGGAGGCTTTAGAGGCTGATGTATGAGGAGGTTAAAAATGGGCAACTATTCCAAATTTTGTATGGCCACGCACATCATGCAGAGGATATGTTGAACAGTTTAGGGACATGCATCTGTTTCATTTCTGACTCACGTCTGCAGAGCTGGAGGATTCGTTCCTCCGCCTCAAAGCGAATGCATCAGTCTAATAACAGCTGATGTTGTACTCACTAAATGCCGCGTACAACTTCCTCAGAACATTCTGCAAAAAGAAATTGTGAGAGTCAGTACTTGAAAGCCAACAATTATTATCTCCTATGATATTCCTGCCCTTTCTTCCAGCCTCCTCTGTGTATTCATCTGCTTTGCATGTTCTTGTCTTTCAGACTGTAAAGTCCTTTAGGAATGAATGACTTAAATGTCTTTTAAGTGACTTAAACTGTCATTTAGGTTGCTTGCTATGCACCTTCTGAACTGGGCACTAATTCAGTTACACTTTTTTTTAATATGCCAGCACAATGCAAGTGTCTAACACCAACAGAATTACCTGTCTGAAAATTAAAAATCTTTGATATTTACCTAGATCATCTTGCAAGACTTGTCTGATCGACCCAATCCCTAGTAAAGTACAGTATCTTCTTTTAAAATCCCTGCTAATGGATTGGGAGAGTTTTTGATCGTAATTGGTATCTAGCAGTTGTTTGATGATGGAGTTCTATAGCAAGTGAGCTTTGCAGAGTTTCCTTTGCATTTCCCTTTCCAGGCTTCGTAGCTTTTGTGCTATTTAGTATACTGGGACTTGGTTGCATTCTCTCTGACGTACCTTCTTGTGGCTTTTTTTCCCCCTGTCTAGTTGTCTTGATAAGTGTGGAAAAGCTATCACTGCGAATTTCAATTTTCTCCTTTAAGTTATACCTTGTAGAATTTGCATAATGTATTTTAGTCAGAACACGAATTTGGACTTTGGGACTTAAAACAGATCCGAGGTTTTTTGAGTTTGCTTTTTCCCTAAGCTTCTTACATAGGCATTTAGTTAAATTTTTATGACAGTCTGTGAATTAGGCCCAAGTCTGAATTCTCCCCAAGTGAGCAAAATAAGAGAGAATGTTTACTCCAAGATAAAACATTAACATTTTTATTTATTTTCATACGAGGCTTCCTATTTCATTAGGTAATACTCATCTGAAAGACGCTGTTCAGACATTTCTTTTTCTTCTTCCTGCTTACGTATCTCCTAATGCTTTCTATCCTTCTGCTTTTTATTACTGTATGTATTTTCACCAGAGAAGAAGAAACCATAAGTAAATACTGACTGCACCCAAGGAGATCTCTTTCTCGTTAGTGCTGTCACATGAGCATTCTGAAACAACCCTAAAGAGACAATGAGACAAAAATAGTCTCTTCTGTCTTAACGAAGTCATGAATGCCATAATGTTACTAAATGTATATGCTGTACTGATATATCATAAACTGCCTTGGAGCATGTTGAATTTGTGTACTTGTTGAAATGCGTATTTATTTTTAAAAGGCTCTAAAAGTGAATTAGATACTCCCTTTTTAATAGGCTCAACGCAGTAGTTTATTTGGAATGAAAGTACTTGAATTAGCAGCCCAGTTGAATATTCCCACTTAATGAACATTCCTTCATGCATATAAAACATTTTTTTAAATGACATATATATGTATGTTGGTTTTTAATTTATTTTTTTTTTTTTTTTTTCATATGTGTGTGTAGGAGGAGACCAAACCATCAGGGTCAAACAAGCACCTGCATTATTTATGCGCTGTCATAGGTGATCAGCAACTTGCAATCAAAATAGTTAATAAAAACATAGCAGAGTAGAAAGGCAGTATCTCTGGTTTGGCTTGGTTTTCTACCCTACAAGCTAAAAGTTTTAGTGTACTGTCTTTGTAAAGTAAGAAACAAGCTCTGTAGTTCCTGTTGTCTATGAAACAAATACTGAATCTGGTGGTTTGACTCTGTAGTAAATCACTCAACTGGTGGTTACATTTATGAATAACATCTTCAAAAACTAGCTGCCAACAGCAAACCCAGAGGTGCTCCAAGTCTTCCAAGGTTAGATTTTAGCCCATTATTTCTTTAAGTGTGTTTGTAAGAGAAATTCTACGTCACAAAAAGTCAAGTGCTGCAGGTTTTTATTCTGTTTTTCTTTTGTAGTTAATCCGTAAAACTAATTGGCCTTTTGACAGAGTAGAAAATAGTGCTGAAGGAGGCCTTGAAATCCTTTAGTCCTTTCTAGTCCTTTGCCACATCCCCAGTAGGGTCTCTTCTGTCTGTCCTCTTTGAGAGAAACACTTGTCTATCCCGTTCTTACAAATCTTCAATAACAAAGATTTTTTTTTTTTCCAAATCGTTCCTCAAGATACTCTTCTATTTTCACCCCCGAGGATTCGGTTATTTATCTGGGGATAATTACTTTAGTATAAGTTTATTTTAAAAAATAAATAATTACCCAGAGGCCCACAAAGGGTAACTTAGATAATTTTAATGTCTTATTCTCTTAACGTACTTCTTGGCTCCTGCCTCCTGGGTAGGGTTTGCCACGCTCTAAGTGCCTTGTTTCAAGTTAAGACTGTAAACTCTTTGGGGCAGAAATGGTGCCTGTTCAGTACTTAGTCTAGCCGTGCTGCATCCCAGTAAGAGGCCTCCAGGCATTACCATATTTGAAATATATAATAACCTGTGAGGCAGATGAATTTCTAAAATGGCATAGATAAAAGGTAAGTATTTAGGTTGTTTGTCCACTGTGGTAACTATTGCTGCATGAGTGCTACAACATTTAAAACGACAACAAATTTTGGTTAAAAAAAGGGGGTTAGTACGTGTAGCTTATTGATCCTTCCTTCAGACAAGAGGCTAATTGCAGGATTGTCTGATTGTTCAGCTAATGCTCTGACCAGCAGCAATTACCATTTTCTCATGGGGAGTGCCAAGGCAGCTATATAAAGGGGGTGAAAATATTTGGGTGGGGTTTTGTTTTGTTTCAGCTGGGGACATTTTAATACAAGTGCACCTGAGAGGCTGTCCTTGGGAACGCTTGGTTCTGGATAGGCAATTGGTCGTATTGAACTGGTTTTGCATTTTTCAAATGCCTGTAATTAAGCTAGACTTGAGAGGCAGAGTGAATCGATTCTTTTTATGAATCATATTCTCTATTCCCTCTAGTTGCAGACCAAGGTACCAGCATATCAGGATGTATGCAGACAAAACAAAAGGAAGTCCCAATGCCTGAAATCTTATTATCTTTCTTTTATTTTCCTAACCAGTAGATAATATACACCAGCAGTCTGCCCCCTTCCTAGTAAAGACAACAGAAAGATATCAAATAAAGATATTTGGAGAATGAATTTGAGGATGGGGTTTGTTTTGGGTGGTGGGTTTTTGGGTTTTTTTTTTTTTTTTGGCTCAACAGAATTTATGCCTTGGGAAAGAAATATTAATTAATTTTTTTGTCAGTACTATGATTTTTTTTTCAGTGGGTGGTAAATGTAGCCTTTCACAAATCAAAATCTTTCTTGCACATCAGAGCGAAGGATGTTGTAGCAGATAATTGGTCACTGCTGAGCCATGTGTTATTATGAACTGCTAAAAGTCCCAGCTGATAAAATTGTGACTTTGATTATTGATTGTGACTTTTGATTGATTGGTTGTTATAAACTGCTAAAAGTCACAATTGATAAAAGGCTGGTGTGCAGAATGTGACCAGGCTGAGAACTTTATTATAGAAATGTAGGACCTGCCAGCCTGGAGTAGATGGTCTGATCTGTTGTTCGCTGTGACATAGACCAGTGACATAGACAGTGTTCGCTGTGACATAGACCATAGTCCCTTATCAGTAATGACACACAAGAGTTATGCTTGCCAGCGTGCTTACCCCTTTTTGTATCTCCAGGTAGGTCTTTTGGACTGCTTTAGAGTCACCTTCTGGACTTCATAAGCAGGAACTCGGATCTGGAAATGTTCTTGCCAGTCCTGGGAGGACACAAGGCCAGTCTGGAAGGTGTCGCAGTCTTGACGCAAGTTCCACTGAGACCGTGCAGTAGTTTCATTGCATTGCTCTTTGCAATATCATGGACACCTCTCTAATCTTTCTTTCTGTGACCATATTTGCAAGTTCAGTAACTTAATTCTTTTCACTGTAACCCCTGAGGGTGTTTCTTTGTTCCTGATTGTTTTTCCTGCCCTTTTCCAATCCATTTCTAATTCAGAAAAATGGAGATAGAGTAGCAAGCACTGTCCTGCAAAGCTGGGAGGTTTGTTTCGTTGGTACTTCTTCCACCCTGAGAAAAAGCTCTTCACAGTACAATACAAATTCCCACAACAGCAGGGTTTCGGATTTCAAGTGGCCAGAGCACCCAGCAATAGGAAATTCAGATTGAGTCCGAGAGCCGCATCCTGACTGGAGGTCATTGAGGCTACGCCGCTGTGGCCAAGACGGTTGCCTTGAAATGAGGTCAGTCATCACCACTACTCATAGTAGTAAGTGGCACCTGGCTTACACAAACCTTTCTGGCCAACAAAACAAGCTTTGGTATTGCGGAGGGTAGAGTGGTGCAATATAAAGATGGGAAGAGAGACCTACCTTCATTGTATCCTTGGGCAGCTCCCTCTTCAGAGGCATCTGCCATTAATGAGCAATTGGCTCAGCTAATTTGTAGCTATTTCTATGTCGAGTGTAAATATTTATTTGCATAAATATTTATTTACATAAATATTACTGCATATCACCAATCTATGAGGTGATAAATTAAAAGTGTCCCATAGGGATGTTTACAACTCATTTGTTTGATGGATTACTTTTTTAAGGTTGAAAAGGGAAAGATCTGGGTATCTCCCCCCCCCCCCCNATTGCGACTGGATGAAAAGCGTTTCAGATTTTTTAACCATAGAAACAGTGTGGTTTATCTGTAGTCTTGGTCCCTGAGCGTGAGCAATGCAGAAAGCAGTTGTAATTTAATACTAAGCTGATGAGAGGTGCATTGATTTTTACAGCAGGTGAAGATTATGCAGGAGTAGCCTCTAGCATTACTTGTGGAGCAGGGGAGGGAACTGTCTTAATTTTTTGCCTGGTGGTGACAGTATAGGTTTTTTTTTTTTTTACAGGACTCAGCAAAAATACTGTTCTACGGGCATCATAGCAGGTTGCTTTAGCTTTTGATTTCCAGTTAACATATCTCAACAATTTTGCTATATCTAGGTCTTATTTTTCCTGTGGACTGAGCGTGTTGTTTATTTGCTCTTGTTTTTTGGAAGGAGAAGGGAGGGAAAGGTAGTTTTATTTTTAGTTCATTGCAGGCACCTTGTGAATATTTCATTTTCCGTTCCCCATTTGGTACACTTCTGTGATTGGTCTGAGAACGGAAGAAACTCATTTTACCGATGGAATCTCAGTGTTTTATTTGCAGAGAACTTGAATTGCTTCTGGGTGGATGGTGGGGGAAGAAGGAAGGTGAGGAGAGCCAGGCATGTTGTAGCTTTTCAACTCCATTTGGTTTAAACTTAAACTTTTTCCTAAACTGCCCCTCCTGCAGAACCTATTGTTGAAAATAGTGAGGAATTCAGGCTCCTGTTTTCATTTATGACTCAGCGAAGTTAACAGACTGTGTTAAATTACTGAAGCAGCTTTGATGTGATTTCCTGTGTGTGAGAAGTGGAGAAAGCCAAACCTATTACGTTACACATTACTATTCGATGTAAAGTAAAAGGTGCTTGCTTTAGTCCCCAGTTCCAAGTGAATATATCACTCCCATTTGCTTTCATTACATTTACAGTGAGAAACGCAGAAGCAATCATTAAAATCCTACATAATACAGCTGTCTTTGGGAGAGCAGTACTTACAGGTGCTGCAGAAAATAAGTTTCCCTTCGTAGAGGCAGGGGGAGGAGGCTGGCGGTATAAAAGAACCCATCTTGAGATAAAACTAGCAACCTCTGCAAAGGCTCCTGAGACGGTGGGACTGACTGCTATTCAAAAACCTTGGTCTAGCACTGGCCCTGCTCCAAGCGCTTTGTTCTCTAAAGGTGCCCTGACAGGGACTTACCCTCCAGCACTGGAACAGGCGGTGCCTCCTTAGCTGTAAGAGAAAGTGCCTGATGCTGCTCATCAGACGAAGGAGAAATCTCCCCAAAAGTGGTATTGATCTATCGCAGTTATTGCGAGCTTTGACGGACCGTGATTTACTTGGTTGGTGCGAGCAGGGCTTGTGCATCGTCCTCGTGGTTGGCAGCGAGCAGCTGTGCCCTGCCCATTTTCCAGTGGTAGCTACATTGTGTGTTAGACTTCGTTTGCCGAGTTTAGGAGGCTGTTCTCCCTCTTAGCAGTTCTTTCCCCATCGATGGTTACAAGCAGATTGAGAGGCTGAATGCTAGCGGTTTGGTGTTTTAAAAGATAAATATCTACAGCATGAGACACTAATACTGCAGGGTCCAGATTTCTTAGCCTCTCGTTCAGTATGCTCCATTTTGTTGTTCTTCAAGCATACATGGGAGATATGTATTATAACTCTGGTGAAATCAAAATCCGGTATGCAAAGACATCACAAGTAATGTTATCCCTGAAGAAGGCTTTTCTCCTTTTTTCTTCGGTTATTTTGAGGAAAACACTGCTCTCGTGGCACCAGTTGGCTGTCTATCTCTGTAAACCTTTTTTGCTGCTGTGAATCAGGGTATACAGTGAAATTTTCTGTAGTGGAGGGAAGCCGGCAGTTGGGCGTCTGTTAATAGCCTGAAAGTAACTAATGAGGATGTGCAGTCGGAGCGATTGATTGAATAGCTGCAGTCCTGTGTGTTTCTTTTTCACTTGCTCGCTCGCTCGCTCTCTGCAAGCTGTGGGAAGGGAGGGGGAACGGAGATACCCAGCTTTCTCTTAAGTGGAAGTAGCACGGATCCCCAGGGCCAGGCAGCCAGAAATGGAAGTTTAAGCTGCATCTGTCTCTTGAAAGGAAAACGGCAGGAGTCAAAATGTCACAGTCTGGAGTCACGGCTTACTCCTTTTCTTTAAGATTCAGAAGATAACAATGGACTTTCTGCTAGGAAGTGGTTTTTTCCGTCCCCGTGTTGGGGGATGTTTTGTGAAGCTGGATTCCTTTAAGTCTGGCAATTGAGCAGGAGATGGGCAGCAGTTGTGATAAAGGTATCTGTATGTATATGTATCTAGCTATATATAAAAATGCATATATGTACAGTATATGTGTGTTTGTGTAGAGATTGTTAATAGTATGTATACTTTATTATGCTATTATTCTAGTATTTGTACTTGAAAAAGATACAAGTGCGTCTTTTATGAATGTTTGTGCTCGTCGGATCAGCCTGCATGGATTTAAGATGCCAAAGTCATATCGTAGTAAGGTCATATTGCCAGAATGAGGAGAAGCTGACCTATTTCTTTTATCTGCAGAGATATATATGTCATATTAGCCGGGCAGTTATGAGTCTTCTGATGGTTGCATGGTTTGAGCAAGTAGTGTGGTCATATAAGACCGAACTTTGACCTTTGTCAAATTGTGTTCAGCTGTGACTAAAATTGAGCTTCCCCGTGTCTTGATTTTAGTTATCTGTTAATTACTGCATTGCTTATGTTTTTTTTTTNTCTGAATACTATCTCACAAACAGTAATAGAATACTAAAGATGTTTGGTTATTGATCTTTACCAGCATTTTTTATTTTAATTGCCTATTGCCTACAATCAAGTCAGATTCACAAGCTTGAATCTGTCCGTGGAAATGCCATTGTAATTTAGTAAGTAAATAAGATATAGAAAAATAGGTGAGTGTAATTCAGCAGTTTAGTAATGCGCTTGAAACTTTGCTGAGGTGTCTGTCCTATAGAGCATAAAACCTGATTATTCCCCACCCCCCGGCACCCATTCACCTTCTTTTTCTTCTCTTCCTTAGAGGTCCCAGCAGAGAGATCTCCTCGCAGACGGAGCATCTCCGGGACCAGCACCTCTGAGAAAACCAACTCCATGGATGCTTCGAATACTTCTCCTTTCAAAGTGCCAGTAAGTGTGCCTTTCCTGCAAAGAAGGAATTTTTCTCATTGAAAGGAGGAGGAGATTAAAATATCACAGTGTATAACTAAGCTCTGAAAAAAAAAAAAAGACTATTCAGTTAATATTTCTAGTTGACCAAGAGGTATTGCTATCAACTGTCATGTATTATCAATGAGATTTCTGGTAGATCCGTAACTCGCTTATTTTCATTGGTTTGATCTACAGTTGCAAATAGTGAAACATAAGTGTTAATGGGGCAGGGACCTATATAAATATTTTGAAGTTGCTGCCAGGGATTGCATTATATATTCAATTTTGACTGGAAGGAAGTTCCTTTAGGTTGGTGATAGCATGTTATTTTTCCTTCGTGCTAATGAAGTACATAGAAAATTGCAATGGCTTTATAGCTTACTCAGAAGCTGATGAAATTTCTGCAGGTGTGTTAATTGCTCTTTAGCTCTTCAGTTTTTGTTGTGAGTTTGGTTGGCCATGAGTCTGCATGAGACTTTTTCAGCTAGAGTCCAGATTTTCTTGCTTGTGTCAGTCTTTGGTCAGTGTATCCAAGAGCACAAAGGCCTTTCTATTATTACACTGAGGGCAAATGCTTCAAGTTAAAATGAGGTGCTCAGTAATTTTTTAACAATATTTTTTCATGTTTTAAAATATCTAACTCAAATATTGCAAATATTTTCATAACCCTCTTTATTTTTGGCAAGTGATCTGCCTACTTTAAAACCTGAGGAAACACAGGAGAAGAATTATCTAGTGAACATTGGGGATTTTTTGTATATTCTCTATGGACATGAGTGCCACTTCTGTACCTTAGTATATATGTTCTTGCTTTGCTTTAGATAGCACTCATCCCTTTTAAGCACACTTCCTAGCTCGCTTCAGATCCAAATGTGTGTGAAACTTGGTTTTTGATTAAATCCTCCATTGTGTCATTTTAAAAATAAAATTTAAAAATCATCCAAGGATTTAATGAGGGCTATTTAAATTATAAATGATTAAGGTTGGTCAGAGTGTATAGAATATATGGTGTTTAAAGCAACCTGTAAACTCGTGATTTATTGGAATTGAAAAAGGGACCAAGGAAGCAGTGAATATACTGGGTACCCATACCTGATCTCTTTTCAGAATCATAGAATAATATAGATTGGAAGGGACCTCCGGAAGTCTCTGATCTATCCCCCTCTTCAAAGCTGGACCAACTTATATCAGGTTGCTCAGGGCGTTTTCCAGTCAGGTGTTGAAAACCTCCAAGGTTGCAGTTAGCATGGCCTTGCTGGACAACCTGTTCTGATGTTTGACTATCCTCATTGTGAAAAATATTTCTTTAGTAAAGGCTTTCTTGTCAGAACAAAACTTGAACTTCTAATGTCCATTGAAAGACCATGAGTCACATTTTCCTCTAGTTCAAAAAATATCTGAAGTAGCAGTTAAAGCAGAATGTATTGCTTAGCCTTGATAAGAGAAAGCTCAGAGGGCAATCTTAGCAATGATGACAGAGCCAGGCTCTTTGGACAAGAGGCAGTGAGCACGAACTGAGGTATAAGAAAATTCATTTAAACATAAGAAAAACCTTTTTTAATTCTGAGGGTGATCAAACACTGGAACAGGTTGTGGAGTCTCCAACCTTGGAGATGTATTCAAAAGCAGACTGGACACACGGTCCTAAGCATCTTGCTCTAGTTTACCCTGCTTTGAGCAGGGGGGTTGGACTAGACAATCTCCAGAGGTGCCTTCCCACCTCAGCTATTCTGTGATTCTATGAACTATTCTCTGTCACTTCAATGACTTGTCTTCTGGGTGGTACTTGGGGAAAAAAGGGTCTTGGTCTAGTTGCATGTGAAGTTGTCACAAGAATATTCTGTTACGTCAAGTTACGAGATTTTTATGCTGAGCCTATCATCCACACAGTTCCAGGAGGATTTCTGAACTCTGAGAGCCTTCAAAAGTCCTAGCTATTCTTGTCTTCATCTATAAGAAATTCTCTCTCGTCTTTGTCTGCATCTATAAGTAATTGCCCTAGCCTTTAGATGTATACATGCATTGTCGTAGTCTTTGTCAAACAACTGCAAGCTACATATCAGAAATGTTTGATTACTACCTGTGTTCTTTATTTTATATGCCTCCTTTTTTCTTTGTTCCTCATTTTTTTACATTTTTTTTAATGTTGATCCTATCTTTTAAGTAATGTTTTAATGTTTCTCTAATTCTTCTTTAATAGTTCTCTAATACTTCTTAGCTCCTGCTCCCTTTCAAAACAAGAACCTTGCAGAATGTTTCTCATTTCCCTTGGCAGTGTATTGGGCTTTTAGGACTCTGGCAAATAGGCTCAGGAAGCAGTACATGGCTGCCTTTTTTGGGCATAAACCAGCAAAAAAACTAGAAGCTATTTGTGCCACGTGTAGCTGGTATTATGCTTCTTTGTCTGCCTGGCCACCTGTATACCCAGGAGCATAATGCTCCCTCCTGTCTTTCTGATAGGGACAAGGCTTCTGGCTTTGTAGGTTTTGCTCTGAATAACCCATCTGTATGCTGTTACTCCTTAGCAGGTTGCGGTGCAGGTGGGGGCTGAGATCACCCTGTTTAAAAACATGCCAACTTCTGATCTGTTTAAAAGAGCAAGCTGCAATTAGAAGTCAGATTGCTTAAGAATACAGATGAGCTCAAGCCAAAACTACTGAAATAAAATACCATGTTAACTTTGTGGATTGGCACACATCTAATAGGTGGATGATAAGATGAGGAAGAATCATGTTTCTTCCTTTGATTTATGTTAAGAATTTCCCAGCTCTCAGAAGTAGGTAAGATGACTTGCGTGCCTCATGGAAATCTCAGATCAGTAGTCTGAGAAGAGCTTCAAATGAAGGATGTAAGGGGTGCCTACAATGGCTTTAAATTTGCGTGTGTGTGTGAGGCTATCTTTATTTGATAGGGATTTATTGTACATATAAAGGAGATTAATAATAAGAAAACTTGCTTTTTTGTTTTTCCAAACATGGACACCTACAGTATAGGTTGGAGGGCTATAGGCAGCTGCAGTGTAGTGCTGTCTCAGTTATTCTTTCTGTGGACCTGACTCTGTGCCATACCTCTTCTATTCACTGCTTGGATTTCTAACAGAAAGCAGCTTAAGGCAGGGGACAGCTTAACCTTCTTCCATACTGATGGAAAATTATGCTGAGACTTTCATAATAAGTTGCTTTTACAGCTTTTTAAGTTTGCCCCTCAGAAAAGCTATTTAAAAGCTGTCTTCTCAATAGGACAGTGGCTTCCAGCATGTTCCGTGCAGTTTTTTTTCCTTTCAAACGTCAGGCAGTGGTACTCACTCAGAACAAGGCATCTGTTTTTTTAATACTGCTAATTGGCATTTGTTTAGCATCTGGAATTTTGATTCATAACAGCATAATGGCCTTTAAGTGAATATTTCCTTGACGAGACATTTTTTAAGTAGTCTCTTCAGTGGCAGTGGTCAATGAAGGATTTATTTTAAGGGGCTGACACGTGAAGTTCAGGAAATTTGCCTTCCTACCTCCTGCGTGTGCACTGGAGGAAAAGACATATGTTTAAATTTACTATTGTGTGAAAAGTAGAATTTCAGTAGTTATACTCTTTCTCAGGGCTAACCACTACATGGACCAGCATGTAGAATGTATTTGTTCTGTTTATCTCCCACCAAGGGGGATAAAGTGGATTCTGCTAATGCTTACATTGCACAGCACAAGGCATACATATAGAGATAAGAGCTCTTGGTGCTTGTCCTTTCTTTTTCTTCCCTGTTTCCCCAAATATTGTTGTCTGCGGTTAAAACATTAGTCTCCATCTAAGTTCAGTTGTGTTACTTGCCATTTGACAATTTCCAACCATATCTGGGAGGAATACTGAGAGAGAACAGAAGGGCACGAAAGGTAGGAAAATTGAGATGAGGAAGTGTGTGTCTTCTCACATATAGGCAGATGTGTGCTGTTTATAGATATGCATATATAGGAAAAGTCATATTTTTAATAATGAATATTATTTGACTGAACAAATAGGAAGGCAGACGGAACTGGCTAGAAGTAGGCATCATGACGCATAGGTGGGCGAGAAACCAGCTTTTCCCTTCCCACACACACTATGTCCTGGCAGAGTGTCTCAGTCTCAGTGCATCCCATTCCCTACTGTTGAGCCCTGGTAGCACTGCGGCAACCTACCATATTCTCTTATTGCTCTGCCATTGGAATTGAGGGAAAAGGGTAAATATGAGATTATCAAAATCTTCAAACCTCCTCTAGTGGCAGGGTAGAAGGGAATTGCTAAACCACTCTTCAGACTCACATTGCGCTCTCCAATTTTTGTTTCTTTGGGGTAGGCTTGTAAGTGAGTTGTTATTACAAATAAGACATGATTCATCCATGTCTGCTGGCTATTAGAAAGAAAAGACAAGAAAGAGGGAAAGAAACAAGTGCAAATGAGATAGGAAAGCCAGAACACAATCTTGGAAGTAAATAAAATTATTTTTATAGGAACACTGTCTGAATATGATGGGAAGACTGATACTTACAGATTGCCTTCCTTGGTTTGTTTCTAGTGAAGAGTGTAATTGGATCTATAGAAATACTGTCTGCCTCTTTGCTCTTTAAGAGTACTGCTAAATGGAACAGAAGACAATGCAGCCAGCCTAAGTGAAGGTCAAAGCTTGATGAGATCTCACGGCTGCCCAGCCTCATCTTTTATGCAGTCAGCAAGATTGTTGCTTCTCCAGAGCACTGCTCCGCTACCGACATGCTGCCAGGTTAGGACAAGTCTAATCTTTTCTGGCCATGTGACCTGACGGCATACAAGTACATATTTCTAATTCTGCGTCAGTGCCAATGCAGAGATGGAATTGTTGATTTACGTTAATGTGAGGCATCGTGACATCCTTCATGAAAAACTGTCTGTGCTCAAATCTGTCCTCCCTATTGTAAGAGTAACATTTTTCTTTCCACTTTCCACTCTTTTCTTATTGTAACACGTTTGTTTGAATCTGTTTACTTTTTTATCATTTGCCTGTGATGTGATGGCTTGGGTATGCTGGCTACTATTCTGCGGATTTTGTGTCGGAAGGCATAAATGGGTGATTGGCTATCTCCAGGATGCTCACCATGTTCTCATCCATACCTTTATTCTTGGGTAATACTGTTCTTAGGCTCTATAACCTTCACAATATCTTTCTGCCACAGCGGATTTGTTCATTACATCAGACTTTAGCACCGAGTCAGATAATTGGTATATCCAGTCTGTGACACCGCCTGGTAGACCTCAACAGCGAGAACATTTTTCTCATGTTTGGTGTAAACTTGACTTTATCTAATTCCCCTGCAAGTAATGTAGGGGAACTATGAATGTATATAGCTTTAAACACTGGTCATCCTTGGTTTAACAGTATTTAAATGTGTACCGAATCATTCTATTCTTCACCTCCAAATCATGGCCTGGTCAAGTTATGCAGAGTTTAATTAATGCACCCTCTGCAAGTCAGTCCTTCTGGCTCTTTTATCACTTTTCTTGCTCTTCTGTTTTTAATTCCCTTCAATTGATTCTCCAAGTTCTGGTACTAAAGTTCACAGGAATGTGTGTTATCAGTTTCTAATTGCTCACAACCCTTTGTATTATTTCTCTGTCCTCCCTGGCCCTCGCTTAACCTCCTAATTTAATATAGCTCAGTGTAATTAATGTGCTGTTTAACTTTTCTTCCAGATCATTAACAAAGATGTTAAACAGAAGCAGTCATGCCACTATCCCCACCACATCCCATTGGACCCTTTCTTCTACCTTGATACCTTATCACTTTTAGTAATTACTCTTTTTAGGTATTCCTGCAGCCAGTTCTCAGGTTTGTGTTACTAGCTTTGACAAAGTTCATTTCCATTAATTTTTCCAATTAGTATGTATGTTGTATTATCAAAAGGTACTCTGAAGTGTTGGGCTGCTTCCTGGCTGTGTGCCAGGGGACTAAAGAGCCAGGGTCACGAAAATTATTGCCTCCTTCCTGACGTGAGGGAAAGACAAAAATGCAGCCGCTTGAATTGTAGTGAGGTAGGCTCGAGGCCATCACTTCTCCACATACTTCACTGGCTGCGGACAATGTGTTGACAAACTGTTGTTTGATTAAACACTCCGATAGACTCAGGTGACCTGTTTCTTATAATATTTATTGTTTATCACTGTTGTTTTGTCGTTCTCTAGACAGACTTCTGACCTTTATTCCTTAATTCCTGGATACGGGCTTTTAAGGATGCTCTTTTCTTATGCTAGTGCGTGATGTGGACAGCTCCCATGAAGGCAGCCAGGCTCTGCTCCCAGTCACGTCCATGCTAAAAACCTTGCTGAACTGGGATCTGAAAAGCTGATGTAGCTCTCCCCAGCTATCTGGTAGCTCTTGTTTCTTCATGAATTTTTTAGTATGATTCCCAGTTACTTGGGAATTTGATTCCTTTAGTACTTTTGACTGCATATCACACAGAGTACATGCAATCTTATGATACATTTTATTAATAGCTGTATTATCAATGTATCCCTGTTGCGGTATCCTCTCCATTTCCTTGGTTTTCTCATTACTGTTTTTAAGCTTGTTCATCCTATTCTGCATCCCTCCTGTGGCTGTAGACAATTTTTCATTGGAAAGTTGAAATTGTTATCTGGCCAAATCTGCAGTGCTGTCCCATCAGGGGAAAAATATCTTCCTGATCCTTGCTGTTGATCAGCTTGTGTCCTGAAGCATGATAATTGCTCACTCTTGTTATTTTTAAACCTGAGTAATGCAGCTACATATGTTATTATTCCTTATATAAACACATAATCCTTTTTTAATCTTGCTGAAAAAATTTGTCTATATAATATCTTGTGGTAGAGAATTCTACAGGCTGATTTATAGATAGCATTAGAAAAGGTCTCCTGACAATCAGTTAAATGTGCTGCCTCTCATGTTAAATTGCCCCTTGCTTTTCTTATGTAACAGGGTGCATGGGGAGCTTAGTTAATTTCCATTCTATTTGTTTTATACATCTATAATCCCTTCTTGCTTTTGTTTCTAAAATAAATAGTCGGTCTTTAAAACATATCATTTGTAAATCCCCCTCTTGTCTGCCTTTAATCAGTTTATACTTCTGGAGTTTAGTTTTGGTCTAGTTTTCTTGCTGAGATGAGAAGATCAGAAGAGAGTGGTGCATTACTGTGAAAGCTATGGCAGATTTACCCAACACCACTTTACTTTTATTGTGCTTTATCCTTTGTTCATATATTCAAACATGTTTTTTATTGTTCTCTGCCTGTGCACAAACCACCTCTTCAGTGACATACTGCCAGGCTTTTTGGATGAGTTGGTGGTGGAATTTGACTGTCTTGTTCTTTATATTACCACCAAGGTATATGTATAGTTGTTTTCATCTGCTTTTCTACTGTGTGAGTGGCTGAGAGTCCTTTCAAAAGTAGTCACTGCTAAGATTTTAATAATGAGTGTTACTGGGCTCATAAGCAAACTTCTCCACCTCCTTGCTAGTTATATTGAGGTTTTATTGTTCTACATGGGATAGTAAACTTTACCATGTTTGCTCCTAATCCCTGGAATATCTTGCTAGTTGTATCTTTCCATTTTATGACCTGGCTATCTTCCCCTGCTTCTTTGCTTCCCACAGCTTTACAACATGACTGACACAGGAGAGCATTTTCACTTGGCTACAATTTTTTTTTTCTTGATAGCTGCTTGTGAGCAACTTAAGAAATAAAATGTTTTGTGTGCTAACAACACGCAGTAGTTGGGGGAGGCAGTTCTGCTGTCGTCCATGGTCACTTGAGTGTTACCTTTGTACGCATCCAATCCCTCCCCTCTGAGAGAACAAGTCTCATTGCTCTGTAAATGAAGTTACCCACCTGCTGTTATTAATAATGCATTAGTGCTCCTCATCGAGAATTATAGATGTTCAAGATGCGTTGAAAGCCTGCAAAAGGCAATGTGTTTGTCCCCAGAAATACCTAATGCAGGTAACGGTGCTGCAAACCACAGCACTGCATATAAGATGAACCTTTATTGTCACCCATTTTACCCTGGTTTTTGTGCTTTGAAACTTCCACTAATACCGTTGCATTTTATCAATGGATAATTCATGTTATAGTTGTATATAGTTTTATTAGTTCATGGCTGAATTAACCTTTCATTTTCAAAACAGCAAAGGCAATCATTACTTATTATGCATGGGCTGTTCTCTCCAAAGTGAAGAATCAGTGCGTCTAGGGAGCAATAGTCAAAGAGTTGACTAGTTCATACTTGGGCTGTTTTTGAATTTGTTGGGCAGCTCATGTGCTTCTCTACTGAGATTAAGGACAGACAGACAGTTGTCATCTTTTGGCATGGAGTGAGCGTTTCCCAAAGCCAAAGCTGCCCTGAACAACAACCATCCCTGAGTTTAAAATACTTGGGGGTCAGAGTTTCTATACCTTCCCTGTGCAGCTATGGAGGGAAGTTACAAAAGCCTGCTGAATTTATCACTTCTCCTGTGGTGGTTTCTTCTTGGCAGAGTGAGAGAGATCACAGAATCACAGAATGGTTGGGGTTGGAAGGGACCTCTGAAGATCATCTTGTCCAACCCCCCTGCTTGAGCAGGTTCACCTAGAGCAGGGTAGCAGGGTACACAGGACTGCGTCCAGGTGGGTTTTGAATATTTCCAGACAAGGAGATTCCACACCCTCTCTGGGGAGCCTGTTCCAATGCTCTGTCACCCAAGTTGCTCAACTCCCAAATGAGATGAATAGAATTCTCAGTGGGATTGAATTATTTTTAGATGTTGTATCATTGGGATTTCTTACCCCAGTTTGATGCTTTTGGCTGAGATGATGAACCTGCTCTGAACCTATTCCACATGCCTGATTGAGTGCGTGCTTGTACTCTCTCTCTGCCCCTGTCTCTCTGTTCCATCCATGTTCACCCAAGCCTGTGGTTCTGACGGGAATTTGTAGTGAGCTTTATTCCATTAGGTGTGGACCATCAAATCTGTCTCTTGAGGTGTTAAGGCACAATTCTTCTACAGTTATTTTCTCACTGGACTCCTCTTAAAATACTGCATTTACACAGTACTGATCCTTTCAAATTGCATCCTAGCTAATTTATCCTACCAAATATTTTGTGCTTTTTAAATTAAGAACATAGTCTCATAGTTCCTGGCAGTTTGGGTAATAAGTTTGCATTTCTTTGTCTGAGGGTGTTTGTTTAAGCAGTAAAATTCCCACTGTTTTTAAAAATGTTCCGTGATGATTCTTAAAGCTCAGACACTTCATTACATTTAGGTATAAGAACCAAATAGCAGTATATTTTGTGTTGAAATAAGTATTTAAGAGAAATACCTAGACAATAAGAAAAGAAGTAAGGGGGGTGGTGGTGGTGGTGTCTTTTTAATGGTACAAGCTACAGATATTACCATTGGCAGGGATTTCTTCTCTAAAGAAGGAAAAGGAAAAAAAACTTTGTTAGATGGTATTGTTGCAGATAGACGTTTATTTTTCATGACTACATCTTTTTTGTATCTGCATTCAGTATTTAAAAGTATTTCCTTTGGCAAACAGAAGTCAAAAAGCTCTGCTCAGTTCTGGCACAAGTGAATTTTTCATGCTGCTCCCAGGTTGTCCATCTGTAAGCACTGGTCCTGCATGAACTGCCAGCAAGGTGCAGAGAGCAAATATTGCAAATGTTTTCAAGTCTTTTGAGGATGACCAATAAGTATACTCTTTGAATAACTTTTATCCTTAAGTATGTTCTTACCCTAATTTTTTTTTTTTTTTTTGGT
>WAAD01024707.1:551968-637371 GCA_013389945.1 Fregata magnificens
CCCCTGAGGAACCTGCTGGCTGGCAAGCCTCAGAAATTGAAGGGCAGCCTTAAGTGTAGCAACCCCTTCAGATTCAGAAAACAGATTCCTTCTTCCTTTGTCCCCTGCAGCACCATCCCACAGGGCATCCCAATTTCTCTGTGCTGCCTGTGGACAGGCACGTGTCAGGCAGTGGTGTGTGTGAGCAGGTTCTTTCCTACACGAGTACTGGGGAGAGGATGATCTGCATGTACTGGAAAGATCCTACAGCCAGCATCGGGTACGGATAGGCTTTCAGTAATATATCACCATCCAAATCTCAATGGAAGAGTGGAGACAGGCCATCTTGCTGTATTTGTTGAAGATGTCATGGGTGTGGGCCTGAGGAACTGTGGATTTGGTGGGATTTTTTTTTTTTTACACTTGACAACTGAGCAGGACTCACTTGGTCAGTCATCGAAAGAAGCAGAGTGAGGAGAAGTGTGAGGAGAGAGAGAGAACCCACCTACCAGTGTGTATGGAGAAGGGAATTGGGCAGTTTCAAGAAGGGTTAGGATACAGCAGTGAATTGTGTGGAAGAAGAGGGACCAACTGAACGTAAAGGGACCAAGAATAACAGAATGAGGAAAGGTAGAGGGGGGTCGAAGGGTGTGCTTGTTTAAAGGGAAGAGGATACATTTTGTTTCAAAAGGAGCACTGAAAGTAAGGGAAGATAAAGGCAAATATGAGACTGGAAAATTGGTTTAGAGATGCTTGCAGTGTATGTCTTGAACCTGACCAAATGCTGGCTTTGCTGTTTGGAAGCAGCTTCTTTTCCAACAATTAACCTGGCATCCACTGATGAGAAGAGGGTGATAGCCCTTTCCTTTGAATACTGCAGAATCATAGAGCAACCAGGTTGGAAGGGACCCCGAAAGATCACCTGGTCCAACCTTTTGTGGGAAAGGGAGTCTAGATTAGATTATGTATAACCCTGTCCAATCATAGATAAACCTCATTTTCTTCCTGAAGAGGTGAAAGAGATATGGGATTTTTCAGACTAAAAGATTACAGATAAAGTCATCTTTTGTTGTGTTGGCCTAATTCTCGAGTCTGAGAAATGAACAAGTCTCATACTTCAGCCTGGCTGAGTCACCTGGAGCCAATAAAACACGCTTGCTTTGTCAGTGTTCTGCATAGGAAAGAACAGGAGACCTTGTTTGTCTCCAATTTGCTGATTTCTGTATTACAGGAGGCAGCTGTGGGCAACATCTGTCACCTGTCCCAAACACAGCTTGTGGAGGCTTGCCTTGCGAATGGGGTCAAAATCAGCTGTACTCGACTTCTATCCTAGCAAAGCACGGATGATGGGAGAGAGGGCTGGCCCTAGCTGGCTATCACTGTCACTAGACCTTTACTAAAGTAAGGCTATAGATCTGCTGGTTCAATCCACACCAAAAGAACATTCACTTTGAGCAAATTCTACCAACCTATTAGCAGTCTATAATATTCTTAACAAACGTGGTTTTGTTCACGTGTGTTTGGTAAATCTCCCGACAGCAGTGCACAGGGTATAGTGGCTCTGTGGAGCTGTTCTGTGAAGGAGCAGGACAGATTTGGCCAGTAAAATGTTGCTTAATCCTATTGGATTGAGAACCTCTGTATTTGCTTTGATCATGCCAAAGAATGTATGTGTATGTATGTCTGCAAGCCCTGGAAATATTTTGATACAATATGGTTTATTTAAAATGCATATTATGCTCAAAGTAATTTAAAGGGTTATAGGAGAAGAATCAAACATGCGGGTGTTGAAATATTTCTGTGATTTCCCCACACGTACAGATGCACACATCCCTTTGTATATCAGTGGTCAGATGTACTCGTGTTACACTACTGGTAATATAGCAGTAACTCTTGGTGATATCTACAAGGAGAGAACTATGAGGAGAGGCTGAGGGCTTGTTTATCTGGGAAAGAAAAGGTTAAGGGGTGATATAAGGCAGCCTACTGCAATGGAGAGGGGAATTACAAAGATGATGGAGCCAAACTTTTCACTGTAGTGGCAGATGCTATAATGAGGCAGCAGCTGCAGACTGCTGCTTGGGAGGTTTTTGTTGAACACAAGGAAGATTTTTCTCACTGGAAGGGTAATGCAGCACTGGACTGAGTTGCCCAGAGAGGTGGTAAAATCTCCATCACCAGAGGTTTTTGAGACTTAGACAAAGTCAGTTAGGCTGACCTAGTATTGGCAGCACACCCACATCGAGCAGGAGGCAGGCTAAATGATCCCCAGAGGCTTCCTCTAGCTCTAGCCTTTGGTCTGCAATTGTTTGGTGAGCAATTGTATTTCAGAAGAAAGATTACTTGGAGATTTAGTATTTTTAGATCACAGGTAGATTTTTGAGTTGAGTTTTGCTTCAAAGCAATACCAGGACTGGTATCTGAAGTCACTAGTACGTGAAATCTTTTGAAATTTTCAATTCTGGCTAGTGAGACTATTGAAATTGCAAATTATTGTAAGACTTACTTGCTATGTCTAAATTAAAACGGACAACCTGGGTGCAACTGTGGGTGCAACAGAAGCTCGTAATAAAAAACATCTTGTACTCTTAATCTGACCAAGAATTAAAAACGTGGTGTGTAAAGGGGAGGTAGGAACAAATACTGATATCTAAGACTACTCCTTATTAAATAATAATTGCGGGGTTTTGGGTCTCTTGTGTTAGTTGGAATTCATTGAAGTGCACCTGTAACGTGAGTAGTGCTAATTATTGCAATTTGAAGCTATCACATACTGGAACTGTCATTGACAATCTAGCCCTGCCTTTCTTCCTGCTCAGAGGAATCCCAATACAGCATGGTCAGTAATCATTGTCACCGGGAATCACTGCTGAGTTTGGACTCAGTGACTGTGCATTGATTGATTTATTACTGGCATCAGTTTCCCTGTTTCACTTCTGCAACTTCTTGTTTTAGGGCTTCTTCAGTAAGCGTCTGAAAGGGTCCATCAAGAGGACAAAGAGTCAGTCAAAGCTGGACAGGAACACAAGTTTCCGTCTTCCATCTCTCCGCAATGCTGATGACAGGTAGGGTTCAATGCATCTCCCAAAACAATCTCTCCTCATCCAGAGGCACTTCGCAAAATCTACATGCAGCATGCGTATGCACTCACAGAATGAGAGCAAGGAAGGGAATTTATTGTTAAACTGGCAGATTGGGTGGGTTTTGGGCTGACTCCAGTATGTTAGAAGTTATTTAGTATACTAATGTACCACTGACACAGGACTGAAAACTTTTACTGCTTGTAACAGCTGATGAAAAGTTCGAGTTAAGCATATGGACTCAAATACCTTCTTCTGCATCTGTTTCAAATAAGCTTTCAAAACCATTGGATTGATCAGCTTTAGAGAAACTTGCCTTGATGCATGCAATACTTATCCACGTATCAGTACAGTGGCCAATATGAGGGATTATGCTGGTGCAAGCAGATCAGTTCAGCTAGCGCTGGCAAAGCACAGAGACGTACGGTGCAGTTCAGGCACATTAAGACTCCTTGCTAATGTCAGTCAATTGAATAGTTACTGCAGTGTTACTACAATGGACAGACGGTCTGTTTTTCAGAAAACTGGAAAACTCAGTAACTTCTGACCATCTTAGTGCTCCATTGGTATATTCTTGCTTGTTTAGTTTCTGGCTGGCAATTCAGACTGGGAACGGATTGTATATGAGGCAAGCAAAAGCTCATAAACAGTTTTTCCTAACTATTTGTAAAGTCTTTTGATTGTTTTCATTAAACATTACTCTGTGTTACATTTCACAGTAGCCCAGCAGGAGAACTAGACTGAGTGAAAAATAGGTTGCCCTGTACTTAAGGCCACGGCAGGCTTCTGTGATTTTACATTGTTTAGTGCATTTTCCCTTCTCCTTTAGCTGAGTTGAATTCATTAGTTGTGTCTGTCATGCTGTGCTGCTTCAATCAATGGTGCTATCTTCTCCATCTGAAAAGCAGCATCATAAAATCATGGAGATAGCAAGGCTTTGGATGTTAGAGGTCTTGTTAACTTCAGGAGTTAGAGAAAAGACTGCTGCTTACCAAATACGACTAACGATGCAGGTGATGTTGCTCCTATAGTCATAGTAATGTCCACCCAGTCTGTTTTGAGTCAAGTTTTGTTATAAATCCCTATTTTCAGGGAGTTGTTACAGGGCTATAAAAAGCAACTCAGTGAGCATAAGCATGTTAAGTAATGCCGCCATGTGATAAAGTACCTGTTATTTTTACCGTTGTTTGCAACCAGCTTTGCTTGAAGTTTTGTAATGCAAAAATCTCTTTGCCGTAAATAATGTATTTGTCTTTCCTTAACTTGGTACTCATGATGAATGTGGACTGATGATACTTCCTTTTGCAGTGTAAGGGAAATGCTATCATTCTGGAAAAGCCAATAAATTTAGCTATAATTAATCCCTACAAGTTTGGTTTAAGACATGATATTATACATAGCAAACCACCTTCTCTTTAAAACTGCATCGCCATCTACTCCCTGCTAGTGTGGGCATGAATTGTCAACTAGACCTGAATGAAACGTGGATTTTTTCTGATTGCTTGCAAAGCATAAAATCCAATGCCTGCACTGATGGCATTAAGCATAGCTGGTCTGTTCTGTCAGTCCTCTCAAGTTTCCTTGGCGTGGATTTAAAAAGGAGGATCCAGGAGCAAATGAACTGAGAAGTTCCAGTGGCAGAGTCCATGTAGAGGTTTGGGGGACAGAGCCCTGGCAAGCCAATGATGTGCAGGATGTTAGACAGGGGCAAGCCAATGGTTGCTCTTTATTTTCGATCTGGTCACCCTCCTCCTTTGGCCTGCTACACTAGCCTTATAGCAATGCATCTTGCATCTGTAGGGCAGGAGATGAGACGGTGTTTTGGGGGTTTTGTGACTTGATACGGTCACTTGCTGCTAATGGAACAAAGCATTTTTGATAACCAGTCCATGTGATCTTCCTCCTTTCAGAGGTATGTGTGCTGAAGTGAACAGAGGGCACAGTTTGGAGGCAAGGGAGATCATCTGAGAGTAGCCAAGCTATGTGGAAAGCAAGCTGAACTGAAGTTTATTTGGAGATAAATCTTTGCACAAATGAGTATTGCTGTTCAAAAGCATGAGCCTCACCTCAAGCTGGTTGAAGCCTTGTGCTGCAGGTGAGGGTCACAAATTGCTGATATGCTTTCTTTCCAAAAAGAACTTAAGAGCACTACTCAACCTTGTAGTTACCTTTTGTTGGAAAGATTGAAGGTTTAATGGAGTTCTCTGTATTTGTGATCTAATCAGACAGTGCACCGACTGAATATGCCAACTTTGAAAGTTTATGGTTAGAGATATTACTTTTCTAATGGTATTTTATAAATAAAACCATAAAGGAAATTCAGTTCCACTGTAAAGTGAAACTTGCCAGTAATTTCTCCCTTCCCTCCCATATGTTTCACTCTGTATCTAAGGGTGCCTGGAAAATGCAATTGGTGGGTAGAATAGCAGGAAAAACAACTTGGAAACCATGTGGGAACGAAGCACTGAAGATGAGGAACAGATTAGGATACTGGGAGGAGATGGGCTGGAGGAAAGAGGAGGCTAAAAAGATTGATTTGTGTTTAAGAATTATGCTGTTGTTTGGGATTTTTCCAATGGGACAAATCAGGGACAACTGTTTCTGCGTGAAAGAAGGTAACACATAGCAGCTGACTCTTAATTCATGAGAGGGAATTGCCATTCTGCTCTCCCTGCTTTCCGTATGAGTCTCGATCTGTTGCAGTAAAAACTTTCCTGTCCTACTCCGGTGACTCAGCCCTTTCCCATTTTAAGCAGGTGATGCTAGGTGATGTCATGGTGTTATACAGGTTTTCAGGGCCAGGTTGGTTGACTGATAGCGTCTACCTTTTCTTGCTCTGACAAATACAAGAGCCCTGCCTTCAAGAAAGTATCATATAGCTTTATAAATTAAAACCTTGCAGGGATTAGAAGGAAATAGAGGCTGCTGTCATGTTGCTTTTCTCATGCCTTTGAGGTGTGCGGGTCCTGTTAAGAAACAGGAGATGTTTATAGATAAATACCTATAGAATTCTGGAGTAAGGAAGATTAGTTATCCTGGTGCACATCAAGATCTGGGATACTGTAACACTACATGCCATTCCAGATGGTGACAGAGGATGGATGCTGTCTGTTCAGAGTTGATTTAAAATAGAAAGGATTCAGGAATGCTGTAGGAAGGAGTGGTGGAGATAAGTTGCAGATTTTTTCGTAATCAGATTTTCTGTTTCAGCAGAAAGCAATTGGCTAACCTACTTTTTCTGGCTTTTAAACTTCGTTTCAGTGTGACTGGGTTAGTGGATGGGGAGAGAGCTGCGGTACCCCTCCAGAAACGAGCCCACCATGGGTCAGCATCCAGGTGTCCTGTATGAATCCACAACCTCTTGAGTCTGTATCACTTCTATTACTCCAGGTTCAGGTTGTTTGGTGGGCGGTCTGTTTTACTTGAAAACTCGTGGTTTGTCTTCACAAGGCACTAACGTGAGAACGCTTAGACTCTGCTCAGTTGTGACCCACGCCAGATGTGAATGAAGCTCTTCAGACATGTGGCCAGTATGGCATCTCACCAGGTTATCAACAGCTCTCGCCATGAGGCGATCTGGCACCATGTTACCGTATCATCTTTCACAGCTTTTCTAGCCTGTCTTCCACTGCATTCTTTGAGCTCTTCAACCCACACATTTGTCTCTAACATTTTCTCAGTGTCAGTAATATATAAAACATGTGAAAAAGCATGAGAAAAGACTTACGGAAAATTACATTTGAAAGGAGTGACCAAATTAATATTTTCAGTTTGCGGCCAGGAATTTGAGAGTATTTCCAAGTGGAATGACAGTTCTCGCCTCAGTTCTGTTTATAGTGAGGGAGCGAAGATGGTTGAGACTGGCTGCATATGGTCTCAGCGACTGCAATAAAGCTCTGCAGACAGCTGGGAGGGTTTTGCCCTGTTGGGATTTACTGCCACGTGGGAATCCTCCTGCTTTACTAAAAGTCATTTTATGGCATTATCAGATAGTCATAGACGAGTGCAGGATCCGTTGTGTGCTTGCTCAGAATGGGCTCCGGCAGGTTGCAGGGAAGCGGGTAGCCATGGCTCTGGGGTTCATGGTGAAACGGTATCGCTGCTCAAACGACAGCTTTTTCTACTTTCGGTAAGTTCTTGCTCCTCCCTCCTGGTCTCTTTGCAGTATGAAAATAGCACAGATCATATAAATAATAGAAGCAGATCTTGCCGTGTTTTTCGTATTTGTTCATTCTAATTTAATCACATTTTTCAAAAAAAGGTGGGTGATTTTTATCCTGATTTAGGCATAAGGATAAAAATCTGTGTTACACAATGCGTTATTAGGGCTTAACTCAGAGCTTGTATTCATTCAGCCTATCTGTTTCTATCTGCATATTGGAGTATAGGGAAAGGGGAGGAGTGGTTTGTTTCCGGAGAGACGTCTCACTTCTGGTCTGGTGAACGTATTTCTTTCAACCAGTTTTTTCGATCCTCATGCAGCTGTTTTGTTTTTCAGTGAAAACTGAACAAGATCTCAGCGTTAAGCCTGTTGTCACAAACCTTCACCTTTGGGCTAGACTGCGCTGTCCTGCGTGCAGGCTTACTTGACCCTTTTATAAAAACATACTTCTTAATGGCTGGTGCTTTTCTGCAAACCCCAGGCTCCTGCACATAGCATTCACCTATAAATTGCTTAGCAGTAAAATGAAACTGAATTGGTTAAGCATCTCTGGTCCAGCAAAACAAAAGAATTTGAAATGTTAATAGCAGAGACTGCAGTTACAGTAGATTGAGGAGAATGGTACCACTGTGAAATTCAGCAGCCTCTTCGGCTGTACTGTATGAGGTGTCTGTTAGACAAGCTGTGATCTGTAGCAAGAGCAGGCAGGCAGGGAAGGGCTTTGCAAATCGAGGATTCAAACAATGAGGCTTTGGGTAGGGCCTTGAAAGAAAAGACCAGAATCTCAATGGAAGGATAAAGCAATATGCTCAGAAAAAGCCAGCATTTAATTGCAGCTGAGTAGAACTTGCATCTAAATAAGTTACCCTAAGTTTCTGATTTTAAAAAAAATACTAATAATGAAACTGGTTAGACTTGTAGAATTGTTGACCAAGTAATGGGATGTTCTGCTAATTGGCAGTTGGAAAACGAAGCGGGGTGTGGTGCCTACAAAATGAACACTTGCACGGGGAAACCTGATGCTGCAGCACTGGTAGAGTGCACCCGTGTTGCAGATGATGTTGGCGACGTTAGGGTCCACTTCAGCAGGGCTGGGATTTCGAATAGCAGCGCTGAGCAGAAAGTTCACTGCATTACAGTCCAAGCTCTCTCCTGTGACTTTGCGAGTGGCTAAGTATTGAATTCAACTTTCTGATCTTGGGGAATGTCTCTAAACACACGGGTATTGTGCTGGAATTATTTGAAGCATGCAGACGTACAGTTTCGCGTAAGACCAGTGGAGACATGGCTTTAGCTGGGTGCTTGGGCTGAACAAAAAAAATCTTTTCAGAATTCTTTGCCTTCACACCAGTTTGGTAAAGGAAGCAGATTATAGGATTCTGTTCCTTGGTAGTTCATTTCTATACCTTTTTTTTTTTATCTTTTGGCTTATTGGTGTCCACAGGCTTGTTTTCCAAGCAATATAGTGCTCTCCCTGGTAAACTCAGTAATTGGAAGTCTTTTGTGCTTTGTAGGTTGGCTTTTAAATAGGTCAAAATCAGCAGGAGAGCTTCATAACCAGAGCAATTAGGTTTTTAACCCTTTATCCTACATGCCTTACAGACAGTAGATTATAATATAAGTCGACTAATAGGCTGCTGTGTGCCATGGGCGGCCACTGAAAGCCCGAGGTTTCTAGTTCCCAGCTTACAACAGAGATATATCTGTAATGGAAAATTACTGAATTATGGTGTGCAAGGAGAGAGAGGGTCAGCTTGGGGTTGGGCCAGCAAGATGGTGTTGTTGAAGAGATCTTTTTCAGTAGCAGTCGCATGCTGCAGCCAGGTAGTGGTTTGGGGCATTGGCTGGGCTCTGGTTTAGAAGGAAATTATGCAGCTCTGAAGACAAGTACTACAAGGCATGTGAAAAGAGGTGAGAAGTTTGAAATGTTTCCTGACATGCTTCTCCACCTGCTTTTCCTATTGGAAAGAAATTATGGAGAATACCTATGTAAGAATTGTTTGTTGCTGTTCGTAACTATTTCCTCTGAACTCGTATGTTGCTCCTTTGCAATCTTTTTGTTGTGTGCGGCGGTAGATAGAAAAAGCAGCAGGAAAAAAATTGATCATCGGAGGTTAATTGTAACTTAAAACAGGATTTGTGTTGTTAATGCAGCTGTTTAACAGATTTGTACAAACAACCCTTCCCCCACCTTTTGCATGTGCGATCTTCCTGTTTACAGTAATCTGCTTCTCTGGGATTACCTCTCTCTTAACAGAGACTCTAAGCAATACTCATTTTACCAGTAGCTTCCTGCCTAATACAGGAAAGACCCTGTTAACAGCCCCTTTGCTGGACATTGGGAAGTAAGTTAGTATGCTGTACAAAAGGGAAGCCAGCAAGCAATTTTCTTTCATTGTTACTTACAGCTTCAGAATATCAGATAAGGCGTTAAAGCAGCAGAGAACTATTATTTCCGTATAATTATTGCCTATATTGATTGGGATGCTGCTGATTTAGGCACAAGTCAATTATTTGCTTTGCAGATCTATCGATAGATTAAATATATACCATGGTGCTTAGAAATGCATGTACTTGTGTTTGTAAATACATGTGGTTGCATCTAACCAACAACTTTACGACGTTGCTGTGGTGTTTATGGGAGATAAAGTGCCAATTCTAAGCCACTTAATCAGTTTATTGAGCTATTTTAATGGTAACTTCAAGGGATTGCTCAAACAGATAGACGTTCCTCTCCCCCAGGACCCTGAGCCAACAAAACTAACCATGCTCCAGCTGATCTGCAACAAAACAACGTTCAAAGCTAACTAGTTAGAAGAGCAGTGAAGCAGAATAGATGCTACTAAAAGATTGAACTTGCAAGATGGGATGTGGAGGCATGGAGTACAATTGCTCTGTGTACCTGCCGTTGCCCTCACCCTGTCCCCAAAGGCTGTTCGGAGGCATTCTTGGAAGATGCCTTGCTCTCTCCCGCTATCTTTAACTGCCTGGGTCTCATTAAACTCGTTGTAGGAAAGGAAGAGGAGGGACTCCTTTCTTTCTGGAAAGGTCCCCTTTGCCACATCTGCGGAGCAGCCTCTCCGCGCCTGCTGCCTCTCCCGGCTGCTGGGCCCCCCCTAATCTCCTTACAGGAGGCCGTACCATGGCAACACACACCCGGGAGCCTCTTCGTGTCACCCGCGGGGCCAAGTGGGAGCACAGCCGACAAGGAGAGAGATTTCTTTACTGGTGCGGCTGTGAGTTTTCTTCTTGCCCCAGCGTACCTGCCTGGCACGATGCTCATCTGAAATTTGTAACCTAAGGCTTGAGGAAGAACTCCTCCTGGATTTTTGTGCCTTTCTTCCTCTTCCAGCAGGATTTTTTGTCTGAGATGTAGCCCAGAGAACGAAGTTTGAAAGGAAGGGCTGTGACATGTGGCACCGCTATGATTTGGGGATGCACTGCTAAGTGGCTGTACAATTGTTTCATGTAGGTGTGCTTGATTTGTCTTACTCCCAGTGCAGCCGCCGCTTAACTGGGATTTGTAAAATCTTTTTCTTTCTCCTTATTTGGTACTTATTTTTCTCTCCCTCCTCTTCCCCCTCTTTGTGACCACTCCACGCTTTCCTTCTGTTACAAGGAGCTAAGGCTGGAGTTGGCTGCAGGCTCTCAGCCAGCTCCCCTGCATCATGCACCGAAGTACTTTGTTAGGACTGGAATTGCTGAGAGTTTGGGATAGGGACAGAAGCCAAGTGACCTCAGCAGTGCTTTCTTGAGAGGAGAAATTAGAGAGGATTTTGCAGAGATGATATTAAAGTGGTGTATTGTGGTGTGTTTATTTTAGACTTGCCCTACCTTAACTGCAGCTAGTGTTCAATTATACATGGCTGAGGTTTTAGGTTTGCGTTGGTACAGCTGCTGTTGTAACCTGTTATAACAAAGCATGCACAGTGCAGCCAACGCATTTGTACCACTGCTGCTGTTTTGCATTTGAAATCAGTGTCTTTGTAATATCCCTCTGATGAAAGGTTTTTGCTGCCTGCACTTAGGTCATTCAATGTATTAAATGGGAACAAAGTTCTCCCTTACTGTTTAATAAATCTTATCGTACATGAATCTACTAGAATACCTTCAGCATTTAATTTTGTACAAAAGACCAGTCAGATGAACTCTGCTTGTTGCTTTACATGTATCCTTCATCATACCCAAGTTTTTGTTATGCAGCCTTAGAAGTACTGAAGGTGCCTGTTCCAAATTTTTTTTTCCTTTCTACTTCCCCATAGGATTGCTCAAGGGTAGGAGGAATTTGATTTTGCTAAGGTTACAAAATATAAGGATTTTTTTGTATAAGATATGTGAGGGAAGTATATAAAAACTACTTATTTTTCAAAATTAAGGAAGCTGTTAGAGGTAGCCGTGCTTTTCACTCCTCCATAAATACATTCTTTAAACATTTTCCATTTGATACTGAGCCTTGACACTGGGAATCGAATATAAGAGGAAATACTGGGAGGACAAACACAAGTGACAAAGTATCGTTTCAGAGCATTGCTTTTCTCTGTGTAATGTATAGACAACTGATGCCTTTCTACTTTCACATCTGTTCTTTGTGCTCAGTCACACTTGCTGGATGTGCAGCCGTATTTATGGGCACGCTTTCATGGATCACTGAACAGGCATAGGGACCAGCACGAGCTTCAATATCTTAAAAAAATCTAGACCTGCCAGGTAAACAGCTCCTTTTCTGCTAAGCTGGGACTCTGTGCTCTTCCTCCTTGTTGGTCATCTGTGAAGGCTTTGACTGAGTTCCAGCTAGGGAAAAAATAAGATGTGTGTGCACATAGTGTTTACCTTTTGAAGTAGAAATGCTAGTTGTGCCTAAAGTACCATATGACTTTATTGCAGAAGCTTGTAGTCCAGGTGTCAGTTTGGAGTTAGAAGGAGCACAGGTGAAGCGACTGTCACCTATAAATTGAGCACGTTTTACAGTGCTGTTTGGCAGCAGAGCTCCCTACTATGCACGAATGTTGCGTTAAATCAAATTGGGAGAATACAGAAAGTGTTAGAGAACATTTTGTGATGTTGCTGTTGGTTGCAAAAAGCTACGGCATAGTGGAGGGAGGGATATGCTTTTGAGAAGTATTCAAGAACTGGTAGGGACAAAGAGAAGACAGCCTTGATAAAAAGGTACTGTCAATTTTGGGAGATGCCAGCTCTGGTAGAGCTCTAGGATTTACAGGCCAGTCAACCGAAAAAGAGAAGCGGTATGCATTAGCGAGGGGAAGTTAAAAGAGAATGAAGCTATCCAAAAAATTGGAAACTGTTAAAACTGGAAGAAGCAGCTGAAAAAGAAAATGCAAAATTTAAATGTAGGTAACTGACTTGGGCATTGTGAAGTGGGAAATAATTTGCCTATTTTACTTTAGTGTAAAGACTTTGTATGTTAAGAAAAATTACATGTATTGCGGGGGGATTGTCTGCTCTAATGAGAGTAACTATCATTCTGCATTGGTTTAGAGATTTAGAGATTGGTGTGCTTTTTGCTGTTAATACAGAACGTTTATCTAGTAATCTAGATAGTAGTAAATATTTTCAGTAATATATCCAAACCTATCTATGGGGTGTCTTTAAATTTCAGCAGTTAAGTTCTGAACTTTTTGCTTTGCTGTTCTTTCACTGGCTCAGCACCTACAATTTCTAGGTCAGTGGGAATGGACTTCCTGGGCTTGTGTAGGTGGATATTTCCTTAGGACTCTGGGATTACTGGCCTCATGTTATTTTCATAAGGTTTACAGACTCATTGTAGAAGTTGTTCTGAATAAACACCACCAAGTTGCAGCTTTCTCTGGGATCTTGCCAACTCTTTTGGTAATTGTGAGAAAAATAATGTTTCCTTTCCCCGTTCTCCTACAGGTCACGTGGGTTGCCAAAGCTGAAAGAGTCCCGTTCCCATGAGTCTTTACTGAGCCCAGGCAGCGCTGTGGAGGCCCTGGATCTTGGGTCAGAAGAAAAAGTCTTTGTCAAACCACTTCACAGCAGTATCCTTGGACAAGACTTCTGCTTTGAGGTAAAGAACACTCTCCAAACATGCAGCCGATTATATGCTGTCAGTCAGTCTGAACCCTTCCAAGACGCTGTTTGTGAGTTTGTAATTGGAGAACGGATCAGCAGCCACTGCTATCCTGAGGTTTGGGTGGGGGCTGTCTAACCAGCATGCGATTTTAAAGTCCTCGAGGCTAATAGCATCAATCACTCAATGGAGAGAAATCTTTTTCAATTACCGTGTCTTCTAATGGAAAAATCTCTTTAATTTTAAAAATATCTAAGCATTTGTAGTTTGCATGCGAATGTATGGTGGAAACATACTATTGTTCATAAGCTGTGTATTCATCCTCTCCAAATTCACCTAAAATTAAATTTAGAAAATATACCGTAACTGAGAAATGTGATTTCCAGTCAGACCCCCCCCTTCCATTAGCTCAGCCCGTTTGCCGATTGCTAAAAGAGAAGCTTCAGTAACTGCGGACGTGTCCGTTGCACCATGGAGCTGGATGCAAAGATCCTCTTGCTGTTTCAGCACAGGCTGCAGCACAGCACCACGTGGCTCCTAGCTTTGCTTCAGACACAGGCTGTTTGTGTGAGCACAGTCCTTACCTTGCAGGACCAACAGCATATTCGTGTGTGCTATTTGGATGCGTCTTAAGGCTATCGTAATCCATCGTGGCAGGGGCGGGTGACAGTCTGTCTTCAGCAGGATTAGTCAGATGTGTCTAAACTTCTGGAACAAAGATCTCTTTACAACCTGGAAAACTGCTCTGGCAGAAAACCAGCATATCAGGCCCTTCTCCCTTGGGATGTATCCAGGAACTGTTCCTGTTCGCTTCAGTCTCATTCTTCTGGTTGGAAGCACTTTCCAGCTTGCTTAGGTTTGGGGAGTTGAGTGAAAAAATTGGCAACAACTTAGGTCTGAGGCTGTTGCCTCAAACTGCTTTTTAATTGTGTGCACAAATGAGTGGAAAGAGTAAATGAAGCTTGTCAGGCCACGTAAAAGTGAAAGAAACCAAGGTGGTTCCCTCCTGCGTGAAAGCAGAGTTGTGTATGGCATCAAGTGTCGGGGCCGGATTAGAACACAACTCCTTCGGTTTGTTTTAGACTGTTGCTGTATATATGGACCCTTGGAAATATTTTGTATTTACTGAAGACACCATTTCCAGTGTGTTTTGCCTTATATTAATATATTGTTAGTTCTGTCTGTCTTTACACTGTTGGTAACCAAATCATCTGCCTCTGGGACTTAACAGGGAAAACTGCAAGCATTTAATAGCTATGGATCAATTAACAAGTGTTTTTTAAAAAAAAAAAAAAAAAAACCAGTTGATTAAAGCCTGGTTTAAAAGTCTTTAAGAGGAGCCTTTGGTGCTCCTCATACGTTTCTTTAGTTTTATATTAATTTGAACTGACTTTCATTTTTCTCTCTACATTTTGTGGGTCTTTTAACCTTTCTGCCTTCTAGGCTCCCATATTGTTTTCCTACCTTTTTCATATTTACTTTGTTGCTCAAGCATTGCTTATCTTCTTCCTTGCTTTTTGCAGCCTCTTACATGTCTCCTGAGCTTGCCTGAACTCAGCTTGTCATTTATATGTTCCAGGTAACCTACTCCAGTGGCAGTAAATGCTTCAGCTGTTCCTCTGCAGCAGAGAGGGACAAGTGGATGGAAAACCTACGCAGAACAGTGCAGCCGAATAAGGTAATAGAAACTGCAGAAATAAGATTACTGGGGGAATGGAGGTGGTATGATTGGATTTTAGTCCAGTGTACCAGGGCTTCCCACAGATGCATGCACAATTAATTTAGTCTGGGGAGAGGTCCGCTCATCAGTGTATCAAAAGCTGCTGTGTACTATTCTAGTGAGTGCAGGAGGTCAAATCTTTAATGAATAAATACATGTCAGCGTGCTTCCTGATCCCTGCCCCAGTGCATGCATACGATGTTTCAGACTGGATTTCTGATACCATACACCTCAGAAGGATGGGATATGGCTTCATAAGTTTCATCTTTTACTATGGGGGCACAGTGTGGGGGGGGTGGGGGGAGTTTGAGCTGGAGTGAGAAAGGGGTAAAGCTATTGATGAGCTGGAAATATCTGATAAGTCATCTCCATAGTTGGCGTACCACCTTCGAGGGACAGGCTAACAGTGCTCTTGGAGTTATTCACAAGAGTAAACAATGCAGTGTGCCATGCCAGTCTAGCGCCTTTTGAGGGGCTTCTGTGCAGAGTGTTTGTTTGTTTTCTGAACCATTTCAAATAGAGCTTTTTGAGAAGAAGACTGTTCTAGTCCCTGCCTTTGACATACGAAAGACAGCCCTTTACCCCTACTTTACAAAATGTCCAATTTTCTAGAGATTCTGATTCTGAAGATCAGAGAATCTGATTCTGAATTCTGATTCTGTCCCTGCCTTGCACACAAAAGGCAGCCCTTTGCTGCTGCTCTAGAAGACAAAATGTTCAATTTTTAGGGATTCTGAAACAAAGCTGAGCTCTTTCTTCTGCACAGGACAACTGCCGTCGAGCTGAAAATGTGCTCCGTCTCTGGATCATTGAGGCAAAGGACCTGGCCCCCAAGAAGAAATACTTCTGTGAGCTGTGCCTTGATGACACTCTCTTTGCCCGCACCACCAGCAAAACAAAAGCGGACAACATTTTCTGGGGAGAGCACTTTGAGTTCTACGGTCTCCCACCTCTTCACAGCATCACAGTTCACATCTACAAGGATGTGGAGAAGAAGAAGAAAAAGGACAAGAACAATTACATAGGCCTGGTCAATATTCCCATGGCCAGTGTAACCGGTCGCCAGTTTGTGGAAAAATGGTACCCAGTCAGCACACCCACACCCAACAAAGGGAAATCAGGGGGACCTTCCATTCGGATAAAGTCCCGTTATCAGACAATCACCATCTTGCCCATGGAGCAATACAAAGAATTTGCAGAGTTTGTTACCAGCAACTACACTATGCTGTGCTCTGTGTTGGAACCTGTGATCAGCGTAAGGAATAAGGAAGAGATGGCTTGTGCTTTGGTGCACATTCTTCAGAGCACTGGCAGAGCTAAGGTAAGAACAGGCAGCTCCTGTCAAAACGACTTCCTCTCGCTGCTCATAGGTGATGTCTTTTCAGCTAGAAAGTAGGAAGCCTGGGCTGGCATGACCATAAGCAGCAGCAGAAGGTGCCTGATGGGATAAGGTAAGGGTCTCAAAAGTACTTGAAAAGACTTGGGCAATTGCATCTACCAGGAAGGCATGTAGATAGGCACAATGCCAACAATGATTAAGAGTTGATACAAAGATTAAAGATGCTGTGTACAAAGTACAAGCAGGAGGACTATGTAACTTCATGTTATTCTGAAAAGTTAGGGCCTGCACTTGAGTGTTCAGGGACCTTTTCTGTATTTCTAAAATTGTGATACAGGACAAGAGATAAGTAAGCAAGAGATTAGTAAACTGGAGTATTACTTTTATAAATAAATCTCTGATACAATGAGCAGCAGGGTGCCATTGTTGATTCAGTGCTAAGTCAGCTAATCAATGCTAACATTGATTTGGTCAGGGTTTGAACAGTCATTTGGAGAATCTATACTCACCTGTCCCAAGGATGTTGTTAGGACTTCTGGGTGCACACTGATGGTTCTCTGTGAGGCAGCAATTGGAGCGAGCCTCAGTTTCTTTGAATAGATTGTGGGAGAATATCTTGTAGGTCTCGGGAAATTCTGAGAAGCATTGACAACCATTGATTTATCTGGATGCTGCCTGCCAAGTGGGTGTGTGACTAGGACCAAGCTGTAGCCAGCTTCTTCCAGTAACGCCAGCTAGAGCAAGTTAAGCATGACCAAACACAAGTTAGAGGGTTGGAGATGTGGAAGCATGGCCATAAGCAACATCCAAGGGACAGCCTAATTTAACTGCTCCAAAAAGGTCCTTTTATGTTTGCATAATCATATGCCACTCTCTACTGTTCTCCCCTTGATGTGCGTCTCTGAAAGGCTGGTGCTCTGTGACTGTGTGATAGGAACTCGTTCCTTACCAAGTTGTTTGTCTGATCACGAGAAGCTGGTAGCTGGGATAGCTCCTGTAGGGTTGTGTTGAAATCCTGCTGGAAAGCAGGCTCTGGATTCCTGCAGCGCTAGCTGCAACAGGTAGATAAATTAGCGTTACAATTTTGCCTTCCTAGTGCCTGAACGTTTGAACCTCTGTTTACTGGAAGCATTGAGCAGCTTAGGCTGCCATAACCTAAAGCTGTAAATAGGGTACATTTCCAGGTCACACTATGTTGGTGGTGATGCAGCTGGCGGTTCCCAGTTTGTGCCAGGTGAAAATAATTCTCTCAGATTTTGCTGAAAAGAAACAACAACAATGGATTGAAAACAAAGAGTGCTAAATGTATTTTTGATCTATATTTATCATGTATAATTCGTTCTGCGTATTTTACACTCATATGCTAGCAGTGCATCATGGCTTCTGTAGCTAATGGGGTTATGAAACCTTACTACAGCACTCTTTGAACTGTTTGAACGATGTTGCTGTTTGCAGCAGAACCAGCAAGTCACAGTTATCACTCAGCCCTAATTCAGGGTGGTATTTTGGTTTTGGGGGTTCTTTTTTTTGGAACAGTNTCCTCTGCTGGAGAACTTTACAGTGGCTGAAATTGGATCTTGCAAAATACTGAGTATTTCTTGTGAAATGCTGAGTGTCCTTGACTCACATAAAGTTATCACTTCAGGAAATAAGTATCACTGTAGAATTAGACCCTATATCAAGAGGTTATTCACTGTATCAAGACTTGCTGATAGTTCCTGCCTGGGCATTTGAATACAGTTCAAGTTAAGCCATATAGATCCACAGCAAGTTAACTTTTTTCCCAAATCCTGAACCAGTTTTGGTTTGTGAATTTAATTGATATAAGCCATTCTTCTTATTTAAATTTCACCAGGCTGTAAGAACTTGTGCCTAACTTCCATCCTGGATTTTTAAATCCAGGTTTTTATGTAATACTCAGTATTAAAAGATAAATGTAATATCACCGATTCTTTCAGCAGACAAACCCACTGATAAACAAACTGGTGAGGGTTTCTGTTCAGGTTCTAAACTGAAACACAAGCTTGGCTGTAAAGGTTTTCTTCTAGAGACTTTTGCTTCTCCCTTTATAATTTATGATCTATTACATTTAGAAATATAATAAACCCAAGAGGAGCCCTAGCTATTTCCTTGGCCCATACTACATGTAGCATCTGCACCCCTTGTCCCAAGCTGGGCAATTATTTCAGTAATCCTCTGGCTCCTCTGTTTATCCTTCCCTCTTGGCTTCTGCACTTAGCCTGACATGACTGAGTCTGGTTAAAATAACCTCTTGCCATTTGACCTTTTTCTTCAGGACTTCTTGACGGATTTGGTGATGTCTGAGGTCGATCGTTGTGGGGAGCATGATGTCTTGATCTTCAGGGAGAACACACTTGCTACCAAAGCTATTGAGGAATACCTAAAGTTGGTAGGACAGAAGTATCTTCATGATGCACTAGGTAAGAAAGTGCCTGTCTGTCACTTGTTTGCATTGCAAGGGCTGACCCTTAACTGTCTGCAACGTGACTGAAGCCTCGGGCGCCTGGGAGTGTGGGATGGGAAGGAACTGCCTCAGCACTGAGCCCAGGTGTCTAGTATCCAGATAGCAAAACATATGCTGTCTTACTCTTGATGCCCTTCCTCCACACAGAGGAAGACACTCTTTGGTGCCTGCAGGAGTAGCCCCCAAGGAAAGGCAAACTTGATTTGATATCTCTGAGTCCCTCTTAAAGTTTGTATCACCACATTATGTTTTTCTGGGTAACCTTCTTTTGTGTCTCTAGTTGTGATGAAGAGGTATAATACTGCAATTGATTTGTGGGCAACGGTGATTGTTACATCTGATATATGAACAGGCTTAAACTTTGTGTCAAAATCCCTTTTTTAACAGAGGAAATTGAGACCAATACCTTCTGTTGTGGTGTCAGGAATGAATGTGGTATCATGTGCGATACAATTAGGTGGAGATTTCAGAAAGGGTTATGAATGTGAAGCATATAGTTCACTAATCTTCTTTTACGTTAAAGAAGCTCCTGCAATCACTTTAGGCCAAAGTGCCACCACCTAGGGGGTTAGATAGACTCTGGTTAACAACCCAAGTTCTCATCCACAAGTGCATATTGCTGGGGTGTCTCCAGTCAGTCTCTTTCACTTGCTGTGGTAGTTAATAGCAGATGTTAGCTATGGTGTTAACAAGTGCTAAGTGAGATGCCCACCCTAGCACTTGGGTTGAATGCAGGTAGTACAAGAAAACTCATTTCCAGATCCTTCAGCTGCAACTGTTGGTAATGCTGGCATGTTCCAGAGTGACCCTTGGACTTGCTCAGCCCTTACCTTTGCCATGGAGCAATTAATTCATAAACATTCTTGTTAACCTTTTACACTCGTACCTTGCCCCAACAAAAATGCTTAGACAAACATGGCCGGAGGGAGTGGGGCTGCAGGGCTACTGAGCAGCACAGGGCAGGAGATCAAGATGCAGACTGTCTAGGGAGCCTCTTGCCTGTGTTTATCCAAAGTGCTCTTTATTCACCGCCTCATTAAAACTGCCTGGCCAGCCTGTGATGTCCTACTTCATTCCCCTGGCAGGGTCTTAATGTCCATGGTTACATACCAGGGTGGATTCTGATAACTGTATTATTGTCCCCTCTGCACCAAAAGGTTCTGCTCTAGTCATAAGCCACTGCCTTGGGAATTACTGTCCACACAACTAATACTGCAATAAAGAGGATCAAAATATGCATGCTCTTTTCCAAAGAAACTCACAGTCTTGCTACAGTTAGCTTTTACCAACTGCACACAATCTTTCTTACCCAAGATTGCACAATGAGCTACCCGTCCCTCTGTTGTTTCTTGGATGAAGAAAGCTTTGGAAATTGATACAAGAGAAACAAGATCAGGCCAAAGCCAAGTCCCACACCACATCCTTTCACAAAAGAAAAAAAAAAAAAAAAGAGCAGCTTGCTTTCCCAGCAGTCTCGTTTGTCCTCAGCAATCCCAGGCACTGGCAAGTCATCAAGGAGATAGTTGGCTAAATTAGTGCTCCAAGGGTCAGTATAGTCAGGGCTGTGATTATATGCATTCTGGCCATTTCTTAAGTGTAATGAGCCTGTTCTGGTGGTCTTATTCTCATGGGTGAAACTGCTGAGCATAAGTCACAGTCCTAGGCTCTTGCTGATATGGAGAAATGAGCAGCATATTACTTTGTGCTATGCTTTTCAGCAGACCGAACAATCAGCTGTGGGACCAGTATATTACATTTGACTGCAAGCCCCTTAATGTGCAGTAATTACATAAAAATACTGTAAAATTAATGACTTCTAATACATCATTTAGAGCAGTGGTGCTGAGTGATAAGATTGTAAATCATAGACATGAGAGATGGAAAATCCCTCTAAGGTCATCCAGCTTGTCTGTAGCTCAGGACAAGGTTGCTCACGACAATATACCATCTAATTCTTTGTCAAGTTTTAAATGTCATTTTGCTCAGATGCCATGTTCTTTGAAAGGATTAACAACATTACGCTTGGTGTTAGCTATTTAATACATCTGTAAGAGCATCTTAACATACGGTTAAGGCAGGGTCTTGTGGACCAGAAAGAGTAAGTTTCAAATGTGCTTAAGGAAAAAAAATATTATCCAGTAAACAACCGTTAAAACAGAACTGGCTCAACAATGCCAAGAGTTTTGCGAATAAGTGATCTAGATGCCCTCAGCAGGGGGGCGGAAAAAAAAGCTTCAGAAAATGTGCTGTCTGCTTTGCTTGCAAGAACACTGCTGGCTTGAGATTTGGGGAGGGGGGGCGGGAGGTGTTTAAGGGTTTTTATGAAAACAAAGACAAAAAAACAAAAGCCTTTTGCACAAACAAGCCTTGTGGTGTTAGCTCAGAGCCAGCAAGATGATCCGAGATGAACTTAAAAGACATTGAATCCTTAAATGAATGAATGAAGAGTTTTTCCTAGTGAACAACAACAGTTTAAAAATCACTTGGTGTACTAGCATATATAGGCAGGAAACTAGTAAGCAGTTCATTCCAATATGTCAAACAAAGGAAACTTCATCCGGTTTTGTATGTGTCCAGTTTCTGTTGTGATGCCGTAAGAGAAGGGTGACAGAAATGCAAAGAATTTTGAAAGATGCAGGCTATAAAAATGTCGTAAGATGTTGATAAAAGAGGTTGAGAAAATTAGCAGTCTCTAGCTAGCACTCAGGTATTACTCTTATTCAAGAGCAAGGTGACACTTTTTAAAATTTAAAAAAATGGTAAATTTAGAAAGAATAAAAATAAACAGCATTGTCGAGTGCATTTCCTGGAGAAAATATGAAGACAAATAGCACAGCTTCATTTCTAAGACTGTGCATAATTTTACAGTTGATAATACAATTTGAATACAAAGTCAAATCCTATTCTTTAGGCTATAAGTGAAGTGTCTGCAGGGTTTACAAGTAAAGCCATCCTGTTATTGCACCTATATTTGGGGGCAGTGAGGGCACAGGAGGCGGAAGCATCAGAGAACTAGCTGTCTGATCTGGTATGGCAAGTGCTCTGTTCTGAAAGAGCTGGGAGGAGTCGTGTCCCCAACATCTGGTGTCTGGAGGCTGTATTGCAGACCCAGGGAGCAGAAGAGGCAGTTTCCAAGGAGAGGCATAAGCAGGATTTAAAGGTGTGTCAAGGAGGCTTTTCATGTAATTACCTTGGTTTGTCATTTTCTTCCCTCTGTCCAGGGGAGTTTATCAAGGCTTTGTATGAGTCAGATGAAAACTGTGAAGTGGATCCCAGCAAATGTTCATCCAGTGAATTAACAGATCATCAGAGCAACCTGAAAATGTGTTGTGAGCTGGCCTTCTGCAAGATTATCAATTCTTACTGGTGAGGCATCTCCCCTCCCCTTGTCCCCCATTAGGTCATTTGCTTAGAGGGTGCCCATTCCTCCTCTGAAGATGAGAGAACAGCAGTTGTACAGGGAAATAGCACAGACCCGTCTATCTTCTGAGACTGCCTTCATTTCCTTTCCTCACTACCTTCCTAAGTGTGGCACCATATCGCAGGTGGAACTTGTGCCCAAATTGAGGGGTTCCAGTCTCACACACCGTACCTGACAGGAGCTTCTGCTGAAATAATCTGCCAAGGGAACACATAGTGAGCTATGACTGAATAAGAAGGGAATAAAGTGAGAAGATAACAGCTTAGCTTGAACTTGGAATAAAAAGTTTTGATGTGTATAGAAAACTTCAGACCCTTTAGATCTGTAGAATTGAACAGGAAATCGCAGGGAGGAAATATTGGCAGAGGGATTTCTATTCATCTCTGTTTCTGACTAGTAGTGAAAGAAGAATGGCCTTTCTGCTTCAGGTCGAAGCACATGCGAAATATTGAGAGAGTGTAACAAGAAGAATAAAAATTTCAGTTACAGAGATGAGTTCAGCTTGGCTCAGTTTGTTTTTAATATTCTAACACCCTGTTTGCTCCAGGGTAGCAATGGATAAGTAGTTCTTAGCTTGCAAATCAGTGTGTCTGAAAATGGCTTCACTTGACATATATGAACAAGGGATGCTTTAAAGACTACTTAAGTATCACCAGATTAAATGGGGATCTAAGAATAGGTGCTTAATGACATTTCCTAGCCTAGAGAGAGAAAAGGAAAAAAAAAAAAAAAAGGGCTGATGATGTTTTTTCACAGATAATTATTTCATTGCCAATGCGATTTTATTTCCTGCTTTATTGTTTTTCAGTGTGTTCCCTCGTGAGCTGAAGGAGGTATTTGCATCTTGGAAGCAGCAGTGCCTGAGCAGGGGCAAGCAGGACATCAGTGAACGCCTGATCAGTGCCTCCCTCTTCCTCCGCTTCCTGTGCCCTGCTATCATGTCTCCCAGCCTCTTTAGCCTCATGCAGGAGTATCCTGATGACCGGACATCTCGCACACTCACACTTATTGCTAAAGTCATTCAGAATCTCGCCAATTTTGCTAAGTAGGTGGTGGCAATACGACTGAAATCTGTGCCTCTAGGGGTGCAATCCGCTGCAGGTTACTATGGAGCAAGGAGAGCCCTGTTGGTAGTCATGTTTGCAGGCAGCTGATTCTCTGTCAAATTGACGTCAGCATTAGAAAAGGAGGAAACTTCTCACTTATATGTGAACGCTCTTCCCCTTAAGACACCTCAGCGCTGAGCTAGATAAATTCTCCTTTTCACGTGCAGATTTGGGCTGTGTTGAGTTCAGTAGCGGGGACACAGTATAAAACCAAGAAGAGCCATGCATTAGCATGTCAGTGTGCACGCTATTTCAAAAGAAGAAAAGCCTGTTCCCACCAAGGATCATGATTTTCCTCCTTTCTTCCTCCAAAATTCCCAGCTGAATGATACAAAGGGCATGGGGAGAAGAGAAAGGGTGTCTGTGGGAGGGAGGGGGGAGAGATGTGTTGAGCCCTAGATCATAATACGAACAGTGAATTACTAGTATTTAAATAAGTCCAAGAAAGCAGTGAATCTATTAAATTGTCTGGTTTTTTGTTCTCCCAGACCAAATCTTCAGAAAGGCAGGTCTAAAGTTAAGCGTTTAAGTAATTGTCTGTAAGCACTTGTACTCTGTATTTTGTGTGGAGGTTATTGACTGGGTTTCCTCCCCTCCCCTTTCTTGCAGGTTTGGTAATAAGGAAGAGTATATGGCCTTCATGAATGACTTTTTGGAACATGAGTGGGGAGGAATGAAGCGTTTTCTCTTGGAGATCTCTAATCCAGATACTATCTCCAACATGCCTGGATTTGAGGGCTACATCGACCTGGGCAGAGAGCTCTCAGTTTTGCATTCTCTCTTATGGGAGGTTGTGTCCCAACTTGATAAGGTAAAGCAGGCTGGAGGCCCGGGAGGGTGAATCCGGCGATTGTATCGTAGCAACAGTAAACACTAGGAAACATCAAGGGAGCAGCTGAAGCCTGCTTTGGGGAGAACTTATTCAACAACTTTTGAGAGGAATGTTTGATAGTGGTATTTCACGATTGTTCTTTCCGTGATTTCAGATCAGGGCCTAAAGGAGGGCATGTGAAGTGGTTGGGCTTCAGCAGTAGTGCAAACACTTTGCAGAGCCTTAAGTAAGGATGGGTGTTAAATGGTGGAGAGGGCAGCGCTTAAAAGTAGACCTGGAATTCCCTGAGCAGCCGGTCCTTCCTCATAAGTGAGCTGGAAAAAAGGGAGGGTGTTTGGACAGAAAATGAAAATGTTGCAGTGCCCTTTTTGATGCTAATTGGAGGTGCTTTGCTGCACCCCAGGCCCTACCCTGCCCAGCTCTGGTGGAGTGATGTGTTGGCCAGGCAGAACTGTTCTCATTAAAGACCTGATCCAAAGCCTGCTGAGATGTTCTCATTTCTGTAGTCTTTGGATTAGTTTTTAGTATACAAGAGGGTGCCACGTAAAAACCTGGATCCACTCTCAGTTTTATCCTGTAACAAAAGCAAGATGCTTTCTGCCATGTATTGTGCTGGGGTCATATGCGTTGTCCAGATTCTGTTCTGCTGATCACAACAGACATTGCCAACAATAAGCATTGCTTTCATTTAGCTATAGAAGGAGCAAAGGCAGTAGTTTGCTCTTCCTTAGCTATGTGGCTTTGCAGGATGCAAAAATCATTAAAACCTTGATAGCAAAGGTAGTTGATAAGACCCAGAAAAGCTGAGCTGTGAGTCATTATTTTGCAAGTGCTCGGAACTGTTCCATATTTCAACGTTTAGAGTTGCGTTATTTTGTCCGTATTCCATTTATATTGTTCTTTCTTTTGAAACTGGAGAGGTGAGGTGAATTGCAATGCGCTCTTAATATTTTTATTGCATTAAGGTTTGCCAAAATAGTTATTTGTTGGGTATCTGTTTTCTTATAGTACATTATTTAAAACAGAAAACAAAAAACTGAGCTTGTTGCATCAGAGTAAATTGAAATGTCCTTGACTCAAAAAGGCAATATATATTAATCGTAGTTAATCTTAGTTAGATTCCAATTTATGATCATGTTTTTTCCGTTTCCCTCATACATGCACGCAGTGTACATTCAAAATGTCGCAGGCAGCAGGCAGCTCTAAAGACGGTTCAGCAGCCTCAGGAAAACAGGCAAAGTGAGCACTCAAAAGACCAGATCCTCCATTTCTACAAATTGGGGTAAACCCACCAGTGCAGGGACACTGCCATCTCCCTCCAGCTGGTCAGGCGTTAGGTCAAGAGAAACCCAGCTCCAGTCTTTAGAACTGCAAAAATGGATATTTGGACTTGGTGTTAGTTACTGTGAGCTGCTCTTTGAATGCAACGGTTGTAAATGTCTTGGGCAGCGAGGAAAGGGAGGAGCCAGATCTAGATAAACCATCAAAGCAGATCTGCTTTGCCCTTTCTGTAGGTTAGACGCATGGATCTATCCTAACAGGCCCTTGGGAGCTGGTATGGTGGTTTGCTAAAAAGAGAATTAAGGGGTAAAATTACATTGCAATACTGCTTTACTGTAGGTAATGACTGGGAAATGATGAGAGAAGTCACCTCAGAGATTTTAATAGACACAGAAGAAGTGCTATATGAAAGCATCTGTAAAGAGACCTTTCTCTGGAGCCAGACTGACTGAATACCTGCTTACAGGAAAAATAAGGATATCTTTGAAAAGAACATTATCTTCATAGCAGAGTTTTACTTTATTATAAACCTCCAGCACTTTCACCTTCTTCCTGCAGTCCCAAGAGGCTGAAGATGCCCTGTAGACGATATAACCAGCAGTGACCCAGAGGGGAGAAAGATAAAGAGCCTGAACGAGCAGCCTTCCTTGCTGGAAGGTCAGCTGGTCTTATCCTAGGCCTGGCCAACACTGAGCTAACACATAATTGAACAAGCAGCTACACATTTAATCCCAGGCTGATGTGATTATGTTGGGATCATTGATGTTTTCATGCAGTTATTTTTCACTTTTAAGTAGGGAAGAACGCCTTAGGTTTTGATAACAGGGTGCTACAGAAGGTGGCATCAGTGTAGGATGCCAAAAGTGAAAGGCTTACAAAATGAAAACCTTCCCTTTCCCCATCTCCCTCAACCCTTGCGATTCTCTCATGATCCCCCTGAATGCCGCATCCCCTTGTCTGTTGGCATGCGTTTCCTTTACCACATGACACCCTTTGCCTGGAAAGTTCCCCCCACTAGCTGAATCTGTAGTCTTTGAATGCCCTTTAATGAGTAGATACTGTAGTTTTCACTTTGACCTCACCCACCCTGGACTTAGTTTGCTTTGCATGATAGTTTTGCATTGGAATGGCAATAGTTTTGTTTTATTGAGCATGATTTTTATTTGTGGGGGTCAATCCTAATTTCTTTTCTATTTCCTTTTCTTTCCTCAATGTCTGCTGCACCCTGTTTCGTCTCCTCCATCCATCTCGTCGCCGTGGTTACGCTGCTCCGTAACACTGCATTACGGTCCTGGCACACCCGCACACACAACCACCCACCCTCCTTCCTTCCACCTCCACCCCTCCGCCTCTGTGCATCGTTATCAAAAAAACTGGCGGATGTCGCGGTGCTTGTTGTCCAATTAGGGTGAAAATTCCTTCCTACAGGCGACCGTGGCAAAACTGGGACCTCTTCCTCGTATTCTTGCTGACATCACCAAATCAATGACCAACCCTACACCGATACAGCAGCAGCTGAGGCGTTTCACTGAGCACAGCTCTAGTCCAAACGTCAGTGGCAGTCTCTCCTCAGGGCTTCAGAAGATATTTGAGGACCCCACTGACGGGTACGTAACAGCCAGAGCTCAAGGGAAGGTGTGGCTAAGGGGGTTGTTAAGCCTGTTAAGAGTGGAGTGCTTCATTACCTGAACTGTCTGCCTGGGCCAGCTGTAGGAGCTTGGGCCCGTGTCAGGGAGCATACACAGTCCCAGTAAGAGGGTGCACAGGGTGGCACTGGAGACCTGAAGCTTTTGACTTACCCAGGACTGAAACATGTCTCTAGGAGTCAATGACTTCAGCTGCTAAAAACGAGTTTTGCAATTTACTACCAGTCTGAGTGACTGGGTGCATAGTCAGCCATAATGTTTCCTTCTGGTGACCGGGCCGCTTATTTACTACTAATGGAAAAACTGGGCTGTAGGTGGAACTTGTTACCGGTGGAATAGCAAAAATAGCCCCTCCTCTGTTTAGTGCAGCACTTCTCACGCTGTAATAGCTGTTAATCTGAAGCAAAAAGCTGCGACATGGCAGAACTGCCAAAGAGCTTGGATACTCTGGTCTCAGAGTAGTTTCTGTGCTGTCAGGTAGGAGGGCCAGTTTTGTCATGTGGAAGTGTCTGCCCTCTGAGCTTACATCTAGACCTACAGGAGCCTTCACACAAGTTAGGGAATGGTTTGCATTTCACCTGTGAAAAAAATAAAGATGAAGCACTTCTTGAATCAAACGCAATTCTCGAAGATAAGTGGTAATTAAGGAAGAATGTGTTCTGACTTGAACACAAAGAGCTCGTAAAAGGAAATCTAGTTCCTTGAAGCTTTCGTATGAGCGGAGGAGGTTAAATGAGGTAGAAAGACTTCTCTGGGACAGATTTCTCAGGGTCTTGGCTGCTTAAAAATTAACCAAATTCCTTTCCACTCCACAGTGACTTGCATAAGCTGAAGTCTCCAACCCAGGAAAATGTAGATGAATATTTTAGGGGCAAGACCTTACTGTTGGTTCAGCAGGCATCCACCCAGAGCATGACTTACTCAGATAAGGATGAAAGGGAAAGCATCTTGCCCAATGGACGTAGCGTCTCTCTCATGGACCTCCAGGATCCTCACACAGCTCACAGTGACCACGCTTCTATTATGCACGATGTGCCTTTGCGCTTGGCTGGCAGCCAGCTCTCTATCACACAGGTGGCGAACATCAAACAGCTGTGGGAGACTCAGAGCACACCCCAGAGTGCTCCCCAGGTGAGAAGGCCTCTGCACCCGGCTTTGAACCAACAGGGCAGCCTCCAGCCTCTGTCGTTCCAGAACCCAGTTTACCATCTCAACAACCCAACCCCGCCGATGCCGAAGGCCTCTGTGGACTCCAGCCTGGAGAACCTGAGCACTGCCAGCTCCCGGAGCCGAAGCAACAGCGAAGACTTCAAACTTAGTGGACCCAGCAACAGCAGCATGGAGGACTTCACCAAGCGCAGCACGCAGAGCGAGGACTTCTCCCGGCGCCATGTGGTCCCAGACAAGCACGTCCCCATCGCGCTGCCCCGCCAGAACAGCAGCAGCCAAGCACAGATCCGCAAAATGGACCAAGCCGGGCTGGGCGCCAGGGCCAAAGCACCGCAGTCCTTGCCGCACAGCGCTTCCTTGCGGAGCACAGGCAGCATGTCAGGGGTGTCGGGGGCCATGGTGACTGAACCCATTCAGAATGGGAGCCGGTCCCGGCAGCAGTCCTCGTCCTCTAGAGAGAGCCCTGTCCCAAAGGTGAGGGCAATTCAGAGGCAACAAACGCAGCAGGTAAGGAAAGCCTTTTTCCAGGCACTTTCTACTTTGATGTTTAGCTGATTACTGCATTGACCTTCAAAGCTTTTTGACCTTTGAGTTGAATTGAGTTGAATCAAGAGTACTGGCACTTAAGCAAGTGGCCAGTAGCAAGTGTAAGGAATAGTCATGCTTGTTACCCTTACAAGCTTGGCAAGCCTAGCTTACCTATTACTTTTGGACGCTTTTGTACTAAATTTAAAAAAAAAAAAAAAGTTTTGCATTTACTAAGGTAGCAGCAAGCTGGCTGAAAGAAACAAAACTTGAAAATTTCCCTGAATAAAAAAAATAGAAGAAGCTTTGTTCCAAATTGTAGTTAAGATTGCCCTGTGAGAATGCATTTGCCCTGTGGTGCTAACTTAAAAGCATAGCTACCTAAAAACAGAGAAATAAACAAAAATATCATAGAATAAACTGCTGCCAAAATAATAAGTAAGTGCAGTTGTCCTAAGTGTGGAGAAATCTATATTTCACCATGATGCAACAATCTATTGCTGATCCCCAAATAAGTACTGCTTTTTCATTAATCATCCCAAACTATGAATAATGCAAATGCTTTCTGGAAAGGAGAGCTTATATGTACCAACTCCTAATGCACTTTATCAGTTGTTCATAGATGACTGTAAATCAAGATTTTCCTGTCAAAAAGCCAACATTCCTTTACCTTAAAAAAAAAAAAAAAAAGAAGAAGAAGAAATCCTGTTGTGATTTGCTGTGTATGAAAATCTTCTCCTAAATTAGTTTAATGTTAAAGAGAAAATAAGTATTTAAATGCTTGGCACTACAGCGAAGGTAGAAAATGTCTTGATCTGCAGGTCAGAGGGAAGGTGGTTGTTTTTCAAAATGTCATATTAGTGCATGCAGACTTACCAGCTGGGCAGGGTGATGCTCTTGAAGGCAACACCTGTGCTATTCCTTGGGGTTAAGTGTTTTCCTCTGTGGTCACTGTGAGGGCAAACATGGTCATGTTTGATTTACCTTACCTAGTATTGAAGGAAATTTTTTTTGAGTTCCTGCTTTCCACAAGACCTTCTAGAAAGGATGCTGCTCTGCATGCAGGCATGAACAAGGACTTTCACTCCAGGAAGTTGCAGCCCCTGAGATTGACACTGCACCAAGCTGCCAGTGAAGCTACATCCACAAGGAGCAGGGGGTTATGGTCCTCCTTGCTGATGTAGCCCTGTTGCCAAAAGCACTGGTGAAGACATGGTTATGCAGGGGGAACGCTTTTGGCTTGTAAGGTTAAGCTGGCAGAAGAATTTAGTTGCCAGTGTAAGCTCCTGCTCTGCCAAAGGTTTTACTGGTATCCCTGTTGGTGTAGCTTTCTTGGCAAGCTCCTGAATGTTACAGTCAAAAGGAGGAAAATCTGGATAATGCTTGGGAACCCAGGAGCAATGAAAACTACTTTGATACCTCCAGTTCATTAAAGTACAAGGAGATCAGAAACACTGAATCACAAAGCAAAGGCTATTATGCCAAGTTAGTAATACCAAAAAAAGTAATTACGTATTATTTGAAGTGCATACGTTTGTGTCCTCCTTTGGAGTGCGTTTCACTTTTGGGTATAGGGGGGTTGATAGGTAAAGTATATTGAATACAACTAAACCTAGTGTGGAGGTGGTAGGAAATTTTTTTGGCCAGTAACAAGGCTAGATTTGAAGGATAAACTCCCTTTGCAGTTCTCAGACATCCAGTGTGAAACCTGTATTGTATCATCTGCTGAGTTTTATTGTATGATTCTGTGCAGTGTCCTAGGCAAAATCCCTGGGGAGCTGGTGCCTTTCCTCAGGGCTTGTTACGGGAAGCGCCTGCACAAATACGCAAAGAAGGCTTTACTTTGAAGGTGTTAGGATAAGGAGGAGAAAGTACAGGTGTTGCATCTCCAGTCTCTGTGAGTACACTTTACACAGGTGGCTTCTGCCCTGTGTGTATTTACAAGAAATACTCAGTTAGCTGTTTGCAAACCGCTGGCTCTTCTGATCTTAAATTGCTGATTACAAACCCCTGACTCTTCTTATCTTAAATTGCTGATCACCCGACTGCCCCCAACTAAATCAGTTACCTTTGCTTGTTTAGCATCAAAGTGACGTCTCAGACTTCCCTCTTCTCCAGTTTCTTTTTACGTTCAGCTTCATAGATGCCTGTGACTATGACTGGCTTCAGGGCAGTCTCCTTCCCCCCTCTTGTAGGCGATGAGCATCTACTTATTTTTCCACTCTACTTTCCATACTAATTGTTTTTACTGGATTCATTAGAGTACTTGCTCGTACTTTTTTCAGATAAATCAATTTGTTCTTTCCTTCCCCACACCCTTGAGAAATGTCTTGAAGTGTGCCAAATCAAGTGGCCAAAATTTTTTCGAAGCAAATTCCATTGCATCCTTTTAATTGCAAATAGTGTTGTGGAATTCTGTTCTTATTTAAAAAAGAAAAAGAGAAAAGAGAAGTTGGGCATGTTCTTTCTGGGCATGTTCTTTCGAGGCATGCTTTGTGGGCGTTATAATTATTAGACTCTGTTCTCTACAAGTCCCATTTGTTTCTGAATGTAGAGCTAGGCCCTTTGTTTGCTGGGAGAGGTCACTTTTTGCCTTCCATTTCCATTTAGTAGGTAGGTGGGAACAGAAATGTCAGTGTGTTCCTCTGGAAGAGAGGCAAAGAGGAGAATTAATACACGTTACTAGCAGGCTTTTTCTTTTTTCCCCTTTGTTAGAATATAACTCAGAACCCATTAGCGTGTGAAGTGTTTGCCATCCACTTGGTCTTTGTCGGCTTTCTGAGTTTGGCTGCTGAAAATATTCTGTCCTACAGCTTGCAAGGTTGTTTGGCAAGGTTTGCTATTGATCAGCAGTCTGTTACAAGGCTGGTGATGCAGTTTATAGTCACCCTCTGCTATCTTAGTCCTCCATAACTCCAATTAATGGTGCCACTGTTCGTCCATAGCTGTTCCTAATGCCTCCAGCAATTGCTAGAGCCAAAGTATTTACCTCCGAGAAGAGCCTGTGGGTGGCAGAGCCGCACACAGTTCATAGTCTCCTTTGCCATGGCTGCCTCACAGCAAATACCGTCAAAAAATCTAACTAAGGAGCTTTGCCAGGCTGTCACACTGCACTTGAAAGGGGCTATTAGCCTTTCTGCTGTGAAGACTTCCTTCTAGCAAAAAGGCCTCTACCTAAATCCAGGGATTCTTGCCTAATTCCTGCTCCTTTCCTTTGCCTTTATACCCATCCGTGATGAGGCTTCTTCCAGTGCTGGAGCGTTCATTGCTGCTCAGGACAGCTGAGCTGTTGCAGGCAGATCCTGTGGCCAGAGCTGGCGTAGGACGTATGCAGCACTCGCCAGCCCTGTCTTCATGAACAAGAGAAACAGAAATGGAAGTTGATATAGTCCCTCACCTGACTCATGTAAAGAAGCTGTTACTCTCCCATAAAGAGCTCCTCGCTGAAACTGAGACTTCAAAATCGCCTTGCCATGGAGTACATTTCACTTTGGCACAATACCAAAACGAGGCAGTGAGCTGACGAGCTGCTTGAGCACAAAAAGAAACTACAGTTGGGGGGAGAGGGGGGCGGTGAAGTTGATCTTCTGCATTTCACAAAAAGTTAAGACAGTGTTGCTCTTTCAGGGGTAATTATGCTAATTCCTGTGCTTATAAACTTGTCTTTGTCCATGAAAATTGCTTGGAATTTGTAGCAAGCCATATTTTCCCCAGCCGGGTGGAGAGTTTCTTGTTTCTTTTCTTGTCTTGCTTTTCGCATTCCCTTAAAGAGGATAGCCTCTGATGATGTTTTACTGTTCTAGTAAGCACTGCTGCCCTGACTTCCTTTCACAGCCTTGCCTGGGTGTATATGCTACAACAGACCATGTAAATCTGATAGGCACTACAGTGATAATGTTACACCTGTTTGCCACTTTTAAGTACTGCTGTGCTGTCTCGTATCCAATGCAGCCCCATCCTCCATTGCAAAGTCTGTCTGCAGCCTGGCTTAGAAAGCTGCTCCCAAGTTAAGCTCCTCTACTCCAAAGAAACCAGTCTGCCTTACCTGATAGGCTGCAGGCAAAGCTTCGTCACTCTGTTTTCTTTGTGAGAGAAATCACAGGTTGAGAAGGCCTTACTGAAAATCTGGCAAAGGGGAGAGGTGGAAGTGAACAGGATTTGGAAACAAGGACTTTTCCAGAGAGAAGCTGACTTAGCGAGGAAGAAAAATTCCTCAAGTACATGGGTTTTAGAGGCACTCAGGTAAGTGCTGTGGGTCCAAAGTCAAGGGAGGATGAAGTATCTCTGCAAGAGAGGTTTTGGGGATCCTTTGAGACTGACAGATTCATGCTCATTTTTCTCCTCCAAATAAACTGGATTTTAGAGCTGATTTGTATGTAGTTTCTCTGAAAAATGCTTACAGGTATCTCTGCTCCAGGTTCAGTCGCCTGTGGACTCTGCCACAATGTCACCAGTGGAAAGGACAGCTGCGTGGGTTCTCAATAATGGACAGTATGAAGAAGTAGAGGAGGATGCAGAGCAGAATCCAGATGAAGTCAAGCATGCTGAGAAGGTAGATTTTATTCTGTGTGCAGCCGACTCGAGAGCTGACAGTGAGCCCTGTCCACCCCACAGCCAAGTTCAGAACGGTTTTCAGGCACTGCTTTGACAGTCATGCTTTCAAACACAGGTTGTATTGGCATGACTTCCTGCTGTACATGCTGTCACACATATCTGTAGTACAGTATCCCATACTGTAGATTCACCCACATACAGGCTGTAGCATGTCCAATGGGTGCAAACTGACATAGCTGAGAGTTTGTACATTACAGGCTGGTACTTGGCACTTACATGCGTCATGAGTCACGCTGCCTAAGTGTATTAGATCCTGCTCAAGTCATTGTTTTTTATGACAACACTATAGCTACAGCATACTGCCATTTTTCTATGCTTGCAAAACTTTTTAGTGATCATTAAACTCCATTAAAAAAAAAAAAAAATCACAATTGTTAACCCAACCGAGTATAGCATAGGACATGCTAAGTGATTGTACAGGGCTTCGTAAATGCAATTCAGTCGTCATCAGTAGTTGCATTCAAATTTTGTCTCGGGCTTCACCTGAGGCAAATGCCTGTCATCTAGGTAGTACAGTGTTTCTGGGCTACACAGAAATGTCCATGATTTTTTTTTTTTTTTTTTTAAAAGCGTATTTATTTTCAGGAGTAGATACCATTTTCCAAATACAGTTACATCTGTATGCTGCTAGGGTGATGAAGTTTAGTAAGAGGTTTGGTATTTTGAGAAGGCAGGGAGCGAGGAGGAGAACACTTGGTGGACAAGAAGCAGGAACATAGGATTGTCAGGAAAGGTGAACGAACCCAAAACAAAGTGGAATATGTTGAGATTCATTGCGCTATTGCAGAAGTGATTGACCACAGAGACAGCAAGTAGAAGAACAAAACCTCAGCCAAGTAAACTTATAGGCTCTGTTCTGTAGTGAATGATTTGCTCTGTCTTCACATGTGGTTTCATGCCTTGATTAGGTCCTGAAGAATGAGTTATTGGGGTCCCATACTGGTCCATTTTTTAAGTTTGGTCACCCCAGGACATTTTTTACAGTTGAGCACTGTTAGCCGCTTCTGTCTGGGAACTGCTCAAGTCTGGAGTAACTGGGGATGTTACTGGTCAGGGCTGAGGAGCCATGTCAGAGCCCTATGACTGCTTAAATTGTGCTACAGAATGACATCCTACAGTGTGGCAGTAGCCTAATGCCTACATGTTCCCTGTCTGTGGTTGCCCACAGTTGTTTGCTTCTATCAATTTATTTTTCGTGGGGAAAAAAAAAAACAAACAATTTCCTTCTCTGAACAGCAGCAGAAGATTATAATGATCTGATCTCTTCCTTTTTCCTTTGCATCTGATTCTTTCCTTCTTTCCTTCCACCTGCAGTATGAACAAGAGATAGCAAAGCTGAAGGAGCGCCTGAAGGTGTCAAGTCGCCGGCTGGAGGAGTATGAGCGGCGGCTCCTGGTGCAAGAGCAGCAAATGCAGAAGCTGCTGATGGAGTACAAGTCTAGGCTGGAAGACAGTGAGGAGAGACTGCGCAGGCAACAGGAGGAGAAGGACAGCCAGATGAAAAGTATCATCAGCAGGTGAGGCTTTGGAAAGTTTGGGACTGCGTAGGACAAGCAGCTCTCCTGTGTCATGTGTTCTCTTTGACACTAAAGAAGGTAGTTGCATGGGCTTCTTGACCTCTCTGGACTGACACCATCCTGCCTTAGAGATGAAGAAACGGGGCTGCAGGTGTTGCAGAAAACTTGCCTCAGATTGCCAGGAGAGTGAAGGAAAAGATTTAGGAATTTTTAACCCTGGTCTCTGTTGTGCTTAAAACTGGTCTTCTTGCTGTGTTTGGAATCTGTACTCAAGGCAGTAGTTTTTCAGAGTGATTGCATTTTTGGCAATGTCCATTTCGAGAGTAACAAGGTTAGGCAATCGGGTGTGTCTGATGGATAGATAAGCTTTTCCGAGTGCAGCAGAATTCTTCTCTTGCAGGGCCAGGACAATCAGAGAAGTCAAACCAACAGGCCAGAGTACCTGAAACATTCTGAAATAGTATTAAACTGTCCTAATTTGTACCTCTTTTTGCTCATCAGACTCATGGCAGTTGAAGAGGAGCTGAAGAAGGATCATGCAGAGATGCAGGCTGTCATCGATGCAAAGCAGAAAATTATTGATGCACAGGTAAGGAGCTTAGGATCCTCAAGAACCAAGTGTTCTGTGCGTAGAACCCATTATCTTTCCCCTATCCTCCTGCCCCAGCATTGTTATCTAGCTCCCAAGCCAGTATTGGCCCATAGTGTTGCACATGTGACTTACTGCCTTCTAGGAGAGAATTGGGTTTTTTAATTAATAAAGACTATGCTGTCTGACAGTAGGCTTTGAGAAAGCCTGACAACAAATCACAGGACTGATCGCTTCTCAAAAACCTTTTCTACTTTGTGAGATCCCAAGGGGGAATAGCAGTGCATTGTGTAGACATTGTTCCAAGTGTGGGCCTGGGAACTCTGGAAAAGCTGTGCCTCATACCAGCATAGTTTAATTGCCATGTGCATGCATCTCAGCTATGCAAGCTAAAAGCATGGCTTTGAATGTTCAAGTCAAGAAGAGAGAATGCTTGCAATGGAGCATTGCCCTGTATAATGTCATATGTGGCATTTCACCCCATCTGACTGTCCACGTCAGTCCTGGAGAAATGCTCAGTTTGCCACAAACCTGCAGTGCTTGCCTCAGTCAACACAAGTTAGCTGTGGAAAGTGGGACCCAGCAGGCAATGCATGCGGGTATATTGTGTGGGATCATTTCAGCTTTTCTTCTGTGTCTGTGCTGATCCCAGAGAGCAAAGCTTGTACAACAGAACCTGAGAATGGTTTGATATCTGCCTGCTGTGTTATGTTTCTGGTATTTGCATCTGGAGGACATCTCCCCTGCTTCTGGGCTTTTCAGTAGTTCCAACTGTAAACTTTCCTTAATAGATAATCTTAAGAAGATGACCTGTTTCAGGAATAACCCAAGTTATTTCAGAAAGTTGTTTCCCTACACAAAGAGTGGCGGGGAGGGAGCCCCAGTTGAACATTGTTAAAGATGCTACTGCTGTATTAGAATATAGGCATAAGTGAGCACAAAAGGGCATACCCTGGCCATTTTTTTTTTCCTGTTGAATGGCCAGCAATAATAGGAATGTTTGAGCTCACATGGAACTGTAGGGAAAATATAAAGTAGGAGAAAGCTGTGTTTTTAAAAGCCTGGTAACACCAGGAGCATATTTATAGCAGATTTCTTTTTGATAATTTGAAAAGTTCTGTTTTTCCTTCTGCCTCTGCCCATTTTCCCACAGTTCTTCAGAAAGACGCTTCATGAAAGCTGGGTTTTTTGGATCCATGCCATCTGATCTGAGTAAATCACCTGTGTACAATAACATGGCACTTCTGTTACCTAGCCTTGCAGAATAAAAAGAAATTCCTACTGGAATTACACCATATATAGTTCCTAGTTATTGTGCAAGATGCTCTACATGGAGACACCAGTGTAGTCACCCTTTCTAGATGCAGCTCAAGATTAAATCCTTTCTGTGAGGACTTGCACTCAAAATGGGAAGTGGGAGAGTGCAGTGCTGGAGAATGAACAGGAATGTAGTCAGTCACTGTATTTTTTTATTTTCTTGGTGGTGGGGGAACAGTACAGCAACCTCCAACCTGATCAAGGAGTATGGCAAGTGGAAGCTGGAGTAGAGGTTGAATGTGCTGGGCCATTTTTTGGAGACAGGCACAGTCAGGGCATCTTGCTGTTACACAATGCCAGCTCATCCAAACAGCAGCCTGGTTTTTGAAGGAGGTGATGCCTTTTTCATCTGCCTCAAGAAAGTGAAAGGGGCACTGAGCAAACTCATAAAAAATGATTTTTGGAGGGGAGGATTTGAGAGATTGTGACTGAATAAGAAACTTGCCCTTCCCTTTGTTACCTGTCTATGCCAGTAGGCTCTCAGCCTCGGCATGAGGTTATGGACTAGCAAGGCAGATTGTAGACCAGTCTGATCCCTCAGTGTCACCAGCTGGCAGAGGGAACTGCTGGTGACTTGTGAAAGCTTCAGATCCTCAGGGCTGGAAGGATGTGGTCCTTGATCACACTTGATCAAATGATCCATCATTTATCACCTGCAGTGGAAATTGTTGAAAAAACAGTAGCAAAACAGTAGCATTGATGATTCCTCTTTTAATCTGACACTTTTTTCTTCTGAAGTGCTGTTAGCTACTTGGGCAAGCAAGGTCATCAGGAAACCTGAACTGCTTCAGTGTCAGCCAGTTCATGGGGGAAGCTTAGTTGTCATTGCCCTTTCATGGGTACCTGAGCAGAAGAGGAAGCTGATGAAAGATTCAGAACAGACACACCAGAGGAGCCCAAGCGTTTGCTGGGTACTGTAGCAATCCCTCTAAGTTGTGGCTGGAAGATTTTTCTTAGTCTGTGATTCGTTTGGCAAAGGGTTATAGCAGTGGCTAGAAAAGAAAAGGTCTTTTTTACGTGAGATTTATGGAGTAGAGTTGGAACCTGGCTTATCACACCTGTTTGAAGAGTTAAACGGCTGCCAGGAAACAGCAGTAAGCTGGGCTTCTTGTGCTTAGTTACATCACCACAAGATGCTTTTCAGGATTTGCTCTTTTGCCTTTGTGGTCAGATGCAGCAGCCAATACTGCACCGATGCACAAGGACAGCCTTGTCCTCAGTACACGTGCTGTTCGCACTGGCTCTGGGCAGCACCTCATGTGTGCTGTGGTCCCAGAGGCTGTGTCTGGGCCTCCCTGACTGAGCAGGGGCTAGGTCTGGCTAAACTCTCTCCTTGGAGCAGCGGAGCTGCAAAGAGTACTAGCCCAGTTGCTATTGCAAGTGACATCTCCGCTGTGTTAAATTACAGGTCATAAATGGGGATGAGATAATTCAAACAGGCAAGTAAACCCAATCAGTTCTCTAGCTGAGCAGTACCCAGTCCTGGCCCAGTGCACTGACCTCCTACCCATTCCAGCTCCTCCCACTCCCTGTGCCCAATTCATGTGTGTTAGAGACATGTTTGTTAGATGGTAGTTTCCTTTGAGTGAGAAGATGCCTCTACTCACCAAGCTCATGCTTTTAAGATTGATTTTCCAAGTGTAGATTTCCAGCTGTTTTGCACCTGGCATAGTGAGCACTCATCAGTGCCAGAAAACAAACCGGCCTTTCATTTTTAACCCTTTGGAACGCTATTTTCTTTGGAAAGAAATTTTACTTTTAAATTATATATTTCAGCTGAAATTTAGTCCAAGGAGGAGGAGCTTTAACTTGCTGAAGAGCACATTTCTGCTAAGGCAGTTGTGTTTTGCAGGATTTATTTCAGCATGGGAGGAAAGGCTAAGGCCTTTCACTCCTCCATTGTCTGTTCTCCTTGCTTACGCTGACTGGATCAGGGCAAGTGCTAGGGCAGGCTATAGCTTGCCTTGCTCTTTGTTGATTTCTCGTGCCTCCTCCTCCATTTGCTCTGCTATACAGAGCTCCATCTCTTCAGGGCTGTAATACAAGCAGTACTTGAATTCTGCTTTGTTTTTGCACCGTAACGCTTACCCCTGTGGGGAAGCCCACTGAGAAAAACAAACATTACTTGATTACTGATGTACCACACAGCTGATGTGCTGGGATCAAAATCTCAAGGGGCTGTTGTACCACTTAGGTCTCCTGAGCAGTATGTCTGAACTATCCCTTAATGTTTGTGCCTTCTGTGCATCATTTTTCCTTCCATTTTGTTTCTCAATGGGCTGGACTGGGAAGAGTTCCTGCATGCAGCTTTTTTCATTCAAGTAAATTAGAGATTTTTCCTTCTCAAAGAAAAAAAGCCAATCAGCTGGTAGCATGGAGAGCATATTTACCTTTTGCTGTCTCTGTTGCTGCTTTGTGTGGCTGCATTTTTTTTTTTTTTGAGGGAAGATGAAAATTGTCATTTCTATTTGTGCCACCAACTCTTTGGCTTGACCCTCCAGTGCTTTATCCCACTGCAGATAATCTAGCTGTTAGTAGGCTGGGTTTTATTGATGGGTTTTTTCATTTTTTATAAATCTAGTACACATCCTTTAGCTTTCTGCTAAAAGTGGAGGCTAGCACTTTCTGTGCCAGAAGAATCAAAACTGGGATGTGGGAACCCTGGATTCGGCAGAGCCCGGGAGCCCCTCTGAGCTGGAATGGGTCTAGGAGCAGTGTGTTCAGTGTTTGTTCTTTGTGTTCTGTTGATGGCATCTCCCCCTCCACCCACACTGCCCTCTTCCCCTTCACCTCAAATAACCCCTTAGTTTTAGCTTCTGGCTGCTTCTTCTCTGTGTTGCTATTGCACCCTCACTCCTGCTGGTGACTGCAGGCTGCCATGATCTGCTTTTTTTTATTTATTTCAAGCATACCATGAGTTTATTCTGAGCACACTCCATCCAAAATACAGAGACAATGGCTGTTAGATACCACTTGCACTTTTCTCTGCCAGATGAAACCTCCACCACTTTTATTTTCTGCTGCCTGTTTCTGTTTTTCTAACGTATTTTAAAAAAAATTAAATTGGCTATTGTTGTTACTAACACCAACGCCCTTCCCCACCCCACCCCCAATGGCAAAATACTGCATTTCCATCTGCCTCGGTTGGAGGCTGTCTGGATAAAGCCACTGTGACTGGATCAATTCACCAATGTAACTTTGACTCACTGTCACCTTCCATCATGCAAAAAGGTCAGGAGGGCCAGACCGGCCTGTGAAAAGCCCGTGGCACGCAGGGGCCATGTTACCCCAAGAAAACAGAAAGAGGCAGACATCCCATCTCACCAGAGAATGTTAGCCAAGCTGCCTCTGCCTAGAAATCATCTGAAGACACTGTCACACCCGAGGTCCTGGAAGTTCCCCATAAAGCAGGCTTGTGGGGCAAAGGCATTTCATTTGTGAAGGAGCTCTGACTTTGTGGGGTGTTTGTTGCAGGAGAAGCGGATCGTGTCCCTGGACTCTGCCAACACACGGCTGATGAGTGCCCTGACACAGGTGAAGGAGCGCTACAGCATGCAAGTCCGCAATGGCATCTCCCCCACCAATCCCACCAAGCTTTCCATCACGGAGAATGGTGAATTCAAAAACAGCAGCTGCTAACTGGGCAGATGCTGCCGGCCATCTCCCCAGGAGAAGGGCAAGAGGGAGCAGACTCAAGAAATCTTCAATGTAGCCCCCTCCTTCCCCTTACAGGTTTACATAATGCTGCTAATAACATGGAAAAGAGAAAGAAGAACTCTGAAAGGTGGGCTTTAATTCCCCACTCAAGGCCAGGAGAACTGGGCTCCCAAGAACAAGTCCTTCCATATCACTGTGTAAATAGAGGGAGCTCTTGGGTCATGTACAGAAAATGCCGATGTAATATACCAAAAGGAAGTGAATACTGTAGATTTTTTTAATTATTGCTATTTTTATTATTATTATTATTTCTCTTGTTGAAAGCACTGCAGTCCTCGGAGGAGGAGGAGGGGAGTGTGAGTGCATGTGTGTTGTGGGTGAGAGAGAGAGAGAGAGATGAGCAGTGGATTACATTAGACAGCAGCTGTATATATCAGGCTGACTGATACAAGTACATGAGTGGAGTGAAATAGTAGTGAAATGAATTCTGTAAGAAAACTCATCTGCTGGTTTTATTCCCCTCTTCTCTAGCTGTTCTTTAACTGAATGCAAGCTCGATAGCAGACATTCTAGCAAGAAAATTGGCTCTTGCTGGATCCTGTACCTACTTCTGGTAGGACTCCAGCAAAAAATTTTCAGTCTTTTTGAACAAGGCAAAAACTTGGAGCAGAAAGCTTGTTTCCTTGCATTTGCACACAGTCAGGTTTCTCATCAGACAGACAGAGGGAATCTGCAGTTTTTCAAGGTAGGATTCTTTCTTTTTTATCCCAGTTCTAATGCAGTTTTATATTTTTTGTTTTGAGAAATTACAGACCTGTAAATACTTTTTTTTTTTTTTTAAATTTCTATCCACTCCCCACTTTACGCATTATGCAGCGGCACCCTGAATTCATTCTCTGCACTCCATGAGGAACAGTCAGGTTAATGCTCTGAGGAAAGGGCTAACCAAGGGTGCCCATGCCCAGCAAAGTGGACTTCCAAATGCAAAATTTCCTTTTTCCTAGAGGATTTCTATATTTTAACTCTCGTTCAATTTCGCTATTTCAGCCACTAGCTTAGCCAGTCTAGTTCCAATGAAAGATGCTTTCTGCATGTTTATGTTAAAAGATCTTCCATTTCCACTGGAATTTGCCTTTCTCTGGATACTTTAGAGGGGGTTTTTTTTGAAGTTCTATACACACCAGGTTTTTTTTCAGGAGTTTTGACTAAGCTTTCATCTCCAGTTACTTTCAGTTGCATTTCATAGAAGCATACTTACAGGCTGTATGTGAATGCGTGTATAATTACAAAGTGACCTTCTCGTGGAAGATAATGACATTCACAAACTGTAAAAGATTAACAATAAATGACACAGTATTATCAATTCTCATGATTTCATCAAATGCCACAATATTTAGTCTGAGAGTTTTTTTATAAAGCCCCAGATTCTAGAGTCAAATAAGAGCGTGTGAATCTTCACTTTCACTTCTTGGTATACATTTCTAGCCCCCAAACTCTCCAAGTAAATAAAATTATTCCAACAGCAATTGAAATTTTGAATTACAGAAGTCTACTAGTAACAGTGAGTGTGATCAACCATTCAAACTGGTTATGGAAATTGGAAGAGTTGACTTCAAAACGAGACAAAACCTCAAGAGGGTGCCTGGGTGTGGGATGTGTTTAGCAAGCAGTTCAGGCTGCAGCTAGGAACAAGTTAATGAGGTGGCAATGGGGGTACCTGGCTGAAATCATATAGCCTGTGATATGGAGAAGGTCAGAGCTGATGATCTGATTAGCCTTTCTGGCCTTGGTTTCTGAATCTCTAAAATTGTACTACATTAAAAATGTAGGCGTTTCTAAGCCAGTTTCTTGACGTCCTGAAAGTGACCCATGTTGCCTTGAACGTGAAGGACTGGCAATACTGGGGACCCAAATTCAGTGTCTGTTGTCAAGTTTGTTTGTTCTTTGGAAATGAATTATTCTCACCTCTGTGGGCAAATGCTGCTTGTGACAGAGTGCAGTATGTTAACTCTTCTGCTTGATTATTGTGTTACGATACTTGAGTTAAGCATCACCACACAAGTATGTTACATTACTAACTATGCATAAATAGAGAGACCACATCTCCTGCAGTGTAGGATGCATAAGAAAAATGTGTATGAATCTCTCTTAGCAAGGCCTTGGCTGTTAATTTACATCTAGAGGACACTTGTCTGCAGCGAGTTGGGATTTATCTTTAATGCTTAGTTCTTTCAGATCAAAGCTGCTCTGGCTGCTCGAATGTGACTCGGTACTACAGTCCAAGGAGCATCCCTGTCTTGTTCTTGGTGTATCATAGCCAGGTCAGCACTGTCTAACGCACCTGGGGTTGTGCTCTGCATTTGCTCAGTAGCGATTTCTTTTTGGTACTTTCCAAACCGTCTTCCAGCTCTGGGTCATTGCTGACCTCTGATATTTTCTTCCTCAAACTGTGCCTTTAAGTTCCTCCTTCTTTCCTTCTTCCTTCATGCATCAGAGCCGTAGGCAGTCTATCGAGTTTGTATTAATCTGTCTTGTGAGTAGCTCTCTCTTACAAGAAACCTTTGCAAACCCCTTTTTGTTGAGTATTTTTGTGTGATCTGCATCTCCCCTTTGCTATGTACTGTAATTACACAGCTGCATTGTGAGAAGTTTGTTCCCAAAAGTAGCCTTTTCAGATGGGCATGTGCATTGCTCACTTATTACACGGTGCAAATAGTATGGGTGTTCTGTGACTGAGACGTGAGAGCAAGTGGTCGTAGGAATTACGTTGTCTAGAACAAGGCAGAAGCAGATACATCATTCTGGTAGCATTTAGTCTAGCATTAATTTGGGAAACATATTTTACCAGAGCTCTCCAGCTTTCTGGTAACCTGTATCAAAGATCCCTGTCTGAGCTGTATGGTTCGATGCTGAAGACTCCGAGGTGTCCACTTTGGTTTCTGCAGAGAAATGCAATAGGGGCAACATTTCAGCCCTGATTTTTAGTGGGGAAATGATACCTGCCCCGAGGTTGATACATTTTGGTGAGGTCTTCAGTGATGTATCATTCTGATAATGTACCTTCTCCTCTGTATTTCTTAAGCTTGTAGACTAGGAAAAGTTGCTATTCTAAAAGAGTCTGACCCATCGGTATCGTCCTCGCAGCTTGTTGCTAGGCTGGCTTTTTCTCTTCTATTTCAATTTCTACCCTAAGGTGCAAAGTGTACTCCTCCAACTCCCGCTATAGAGGAGAAGCTGCCTGTTGATCCAAAAGGGCGTGAAGGTTGCAGACTCAATGCTGCAAGACTAAAATTGATTAGCTGCAGAAAAAAACGTTATGCTCCTGAGTTCTGCAGGCAGTTGTCTCTCCTAGTTTGTTACCAAGCAGCTTTCTAGAGAAATTTTAAGCTGCTTCAAGCTGAAAATATGTGAAAATGCCAGCTTCTATTTTGTCCCGTCTGATAAAATTCAAGTGGCGCTAAACCACATGGCAGCCAAAAGGTCTGTGTATTTTGGATCAAGAGCCCTAACTGGGCCAGATCACATTTGGTTTAAGACTAGTAGCCAGTGGGTTTCTGCAGCAGCGGTGAGAGAAGTAGTAAAATAGTGCGAAGTCTGATGATGAGCATTATAGACATTAGGTTTTGGTTCATACTTTCAGCAAATGCATCAGGCTGTGTCTAATGCTGTTGCAAGCAGCTGCTGCTCTCATTTGGAAACAGCTGAAGTAGTGCAGGAAAAATTTAATAGCCTGTAGGAGTAATCCTCGTGTGTTCCTAAGACTGAAAAAGAAAATTTGCCCCATCCTGGCATCTCAGTCCTTGCTGGCCACGTTCCTCAATGCTGTTCTAGGATGATTCTTCCCAAACCACAAAGCCACCTGGGCTTCCAAGTTCTCAGTAAAAGCTCACGGCCAGCATGGCAGGGCAGGGAAATGGAGCAGCGCTGTGTAGCACTGTGGCCTTTTGCCACATTGTCTGTGGTGTCTGCAGAGTATGTGAAGAACAGAGGTGACCAGAATGACATGAGATAGGCACTAATGGAGAAGAGAGGGAGCACAGCCTAGGAGTGGCATCCTGTAAATGCCCATTCTTTGCAACTCGAATTCAGACTTTTTTTTTTTTAAGGGAAATAGACAGATTTTATGTCCAGGAATTACCAACTGTTATTTCCGTGGTGTGTTAGAAATGGGCAGCTAGGCATAAAAGCACAGATTCATACAGCTACACATTTTGCAACATTCCTTTCCTGTGGAATAACTCTAAGCAGGGGATCCAGAGGAGCGTGGAAAGGGATGTGTATATTTTCTAGTTAGAGAATGTGAGGTGTATCCAGTAATAAATTCTGTACCCATCTAATAAGTCATCCAAGAAATGGGTTTTGCAATTGCTTTGGGTTGGCTTAGGCTTTTTTTCTGTTACGTGATGTATTAATTTCATGTTTTAATGCTTGCTTAAGCCCACCAGCTTTTAACTTCATCTGTAAACTCAATGATTGAAGTCCGTCAGTTTTACAGCAGTGCCCATGGAATGTGTCAGCAATACTTACCTGCGAAGGTCACCATGTATGTATGAATTCTGTGTGTGTTCTGCAAAAATATCTGTGTCGTTCCTAGAGAACAATTCCTGTCCGAGTTGCACCATTAAATATATTTACATCAGTGATGAGCATGGTCACCCACAGGTATCCAGCTAAGTGTGACAGAGCAAAAAGGGTTAGATTTAGGCTGACGCCTTCAGGTATTTCCTTCTCCACAGTAAGTTAACTCCCATGAGGGCGAGCATGTCATTACAGATCATGTCTGCCAGGAGTCCTACCTGTAAAAATAGATTTTCTGTCTCAAGGGCCTTAATAAGAGTGTTACTACACAGAACTGTTTTACAATGATAGCTCTAAATAATTTATTTTTTATTTCAACAGAGTACACCTTAAAAAGTAATAAACTTGTTTTTCAAGCCGTATTTTTATGCTAGTAGCACTGGACTGCTTGGTCTCTGAGATCCATTTCTGCATTTCATTGCCTGGGTTTGTTCTAAAGAAGATTTATTTTTGTTCTGTGAATAATTTTTGAAGGTTCTTGTAATATGTACAGATATAGATACATTTGAGGTCTTTTATTGATATTCCTACAAAGAATACAAATAAACTTTAACTTTAAACAGTTTGGACTCAGTAAAGCTATGCTGATGTAAAATTCTGTTCTTTCTGCTCTCAGGTTGTACTTGTGTTTTGTGTAACTTCAGAGGGTGGAGGGAAACTCGGGCGGTGTAACTTAATGTTTGGGACCAAGTAGCTCCCATTTGACACCTGGAGCTACCTGGATAAACCAAAGGTGTCTGTGGCAGAGCAGAGCAGCAGAATTAATTCCTTTCATGTGTTTCTGTGGCTGGGTGTTTTGCTGCGGTGTCCAGCACAGGTCCCAGGCCTGCATCCCGGAGCTCTGCCTCCCCATGCCGGTAACCTCTCACGCTTTCTGAATCTGTCCACTTGCTGGGAAATATCTGGCATTGTGGAGTGAGAGAGCGACAAGCTGTGGAGACACGGAGAATTGCTCTCTCCTTCTTTTAGGCATGGGATTTTTTGGATAATAATAACATCTTGAGTGGTGAAAAGAGAGTTACCTTGTATTAATTAATGTGTTTATTCCTCTCATGCCGGACCAGTGAATGTGATCAGCCCAGTTTCCTTGTTTGGTCAATTTCTAGTTTACAGGTTCTCGTGCGCCAGCCCAAAGCTGCAGTGTTTGAGGTATGGATGTACAGAGGAATATTTATTTACAGTTTCATGTAAAACACTGGATTCTAAGCATTCATGCTTCATATGTGTATGAAATCTTGTATATAATGAGTAGGAAAACCTTTCGTATTGAACTTATTGAATGTAAGATCTATATTCAAGGGGATGTTTTGCTAAAAGTCTTTTTATTTTCATTTCACATGATGGTTTTTTCCATAGCTTTGAAGCCTGCAAAATACACACAGCAAACTTTTAGTTGTTCCTGTGTGCCTCCACCCTGGCCCTACACTTTGTTCTGTTCAAGTCCCCTGCGTGTTCTGCCTTGTTCTTGCTTAGGCTGTAAGCTTTTCATGCCAAGAGTTGTCTTCCTGCATGTTCGTACAGAACCCAAAACAGCGGGTGCCTGATGCTTCTGGGCACAAGGGCAGCACAAACAGCGTCTCTGAAGAAGGTGGATCTGTAAATTCCCACACTCGTGTCCTGTCCATTCCCAGTGCTCGCCCAGCAGAGTCACCTGCTCCTCTGTGGCAATGCTAAGCACTGCCCAGAGGAGGGGGCAGGCCCAGAGGCCCAGGTGCGAACAGGCAGAGGCAGGTGAGAAGAGGGATAGGATGGGATGTAGACCTAGCAGGCAAAGCGGTCTCAGTATCATGTTTGCTGTCATGGTTTTGGGAAAGGCGGGGGAGGGGGGTCTAAATGGGAGAGGGATGGGCAGGGGAAAGCAGGGTTGGGGGGAAGGAGGAGACAGCCAGAGGGTGTGCTGAGCGAAGCAGGGGGAGGAAAGTGAGGTAGAGCAGGAGCATTGCACAAATGCCAGTTAGGGTGGCACTAGGATAATACAATTAAAACTGTGGGAAGTTTGGGCTTTTCCGTGACTGTCCCAAAACAACTGATAGTCCAGTGTTCTACCCTGCTGAGGATGTTAAATTCCACTTTACCTTGGATGTGCTCCTTATTTCCACTGTGTAAAACACCTGTATGTGAATGTGCAAATTCTTCTCCCGTTTCCAGCCATTCTGGACAAAACACCAGGAGCCTGTCCTCATCGCTCTTGCAGTTCACCCACTCCAGCTGGGAAATTCCTTTGGAGAAGCTCCCCTCCAAGGGTCCTCCTGCCCAAAGGATGCAAGTGTAAAACCTTTAATGATTTCCTGTGTGCAAGAATGTGTGCTACTGCTTTAAGTAAGCAGCAGCTGCTGCTTAAATCCATTAGCAGGTGGAATACCAATTTGCTTATGCTGAGATACAAGTCTCATGAGAAGAGAGTCCTTGCTCTTACTAGTACCCATCTCACGTTGCTGTCCTTCACCTTTCTCCTGCTCCCACAGATTAAATATCCTCATGTCTCCAGAAGATGTATTAAATTCCTGCTTTTTGCTGTGAGAGGTAGATCAAATATCTTGGTTGTAGGCATGAAACCTGGCTACCCGTCAGTTCTTCCTGCTGCAAGTATGAATACCCTGTCCTTACTCAGCTCCATGGGAACATGTAAACCTGCTGATGCCACTGGAAACGTGAGTTCTGTGGACCTGAACCCACTTTTCAGTAGACCGCTTAGCCCAGCTCAGTAGCAGAGCAGCCTTCACCAAAATAGAGAGAAATTATTATCAATGCTGCAAACTTCAGGGTAGCTGCCAGGAGCAGGGCACTCAGTACAGACATTCCCCGCACCATCCGGATTCTTTCAGCTTTCACGCTACAATATGACCCTAAGGGAAGTCGTGCTATGACTGGGGAGGACAGCAGCAGGACGCAAATGTTGAGAGCAGTTCCTACTGTGCTTGGCAAGGGGGAAGTCCTGCATGCAGTGAAGGAGGAAGAGCTACAGACAAGTTGCGGGCTGCATTTATTCACCTCTATCCTTTGTCACTTCTCTCCCTTCACTTAGCTCACGTAAGTGAGACAACGTGCAGGTGCTATGCTGGACCCTACCTGAAACTATCAATTTATGAGTTATTACTGTAGGAGTAGCTGTTCTATTGATAGGAGCTACATCTTGCCTCCCAAAGTTAACTACTCTTTTATATTCTCCTGGTCTTCAGAGTCACATGAGAAAAAATCCATTTTCAGAATCATGGGCCCAGTATATTTACAAGCAAATAATACTAATGAACATAATCAAACAAATGCAGAGTACCAGACAGCAGGGACAGTCCCTCCTGGGAGTATGTGCGATGCCAGTGTGTAACTTGCTAATCGTCAGGAGGCTCACAGAGGTGGCCGTCTGTGCAAAGGTGTGGGCTTTGCATTTATAGGTGCAAACTAAACTTGGGGAAGGAAGCTGAACACAGTAAAGCTTTGGTAGATACCTGCCTGGGAGATGGTTGCCTTGAAACAGCCTACCACCTGTGCAAACTCCTGGCTGGAGGCTCAGCATCAGTGCTGCTTCTGATGTTATACCCCTTCTTTGTCACAGCTGAGGTAGAAAGGTTTGTGTCTTCGGGAGATATACAAAAGAGGAGGTCGAACAAGACCCCATATCCACAGTGTGGATAATGGGGTGGCAGGAGCTCATTAAAGGTTAAGACACTTCTGTGAGCCTTGGGCAAGATGGGGGAGAACAACTGACTATTCCCTGCCCAGGAAGCAGCATCTGCAGAAGCAGTTTCCACCTGGAGAAGCTGGTTTTGTCTCCATGAAAAGGTCAGTGTAGAAGTAGCATGGCTGGGCGTTTGGGTCGGCCTCTCCTGATCTGGGACCTGGCATTTGGAAGGAGGGAAGAGAAATTTGCTGGCTGCTGTTTTACCCTTTCTTCCTTAGAGGGCAAGCCCTCCCTGACAGAGCTGCAGGCGCCGCTCCCCTGCTCTGGCAGGTAGCCTGACTGTGACACCCTGTGCGCATTCAGCAGCTGACTTCTGTGCAGAAAATCTGTTTGCAGAGCCAGCATTGTCTCTGTCAGGAGGAATTGTCCTTACCGGGGACACTAACTAGGAATGTCCAGTAGAAACCTACTTTGTAAAGGCCTTGAAAAGGTGCTGGGTGGATTTCAGTTCTCATCACAGTCAGAGGATTTACGTCGGCCTCCGAATTAGCTGAAATGCATGGGAGCATACATCCCCTTTGGACACAGGGCTTTGCCCTTAAGCTTGTACCTAGAATGTGTGTCCCTTTTTCCCTTTGCCTCAGGTGTGGTTACATAGTCTGTGTTTCGCTGTTCAAAGCTTTGCTCTCCAGTAATATCTCAGTGTGCAGTAGTTCCTTCAGCACTTTCAAAGGACTCTTTTTCAGGACTCAGGACTTCCCTGGTGGGAAAAGACAACGAAAGAGGAGGACTGACTTGTCTTTCCCCGTTAGTACCAGAAGCCACTGCAAAATTTTATTTTATATTGTTGGATGTTTTTTAGGATCAGGAATCACTGAAGAACTTAGACCTGATCAAGACTCTCATAATTGGGATTAAGTGGAACACCACCTTTCCGATTTTTCTCCATCATTGGGTAACTGTGCATGGTAGCTCCCTGCTATGCCAGGATCTGTGCTCTACAGGGGTGCATTTAGAAAGTCATTGCTACAGCAACCAGTAAGACTAAAAAAGCTGATAAAATACATAGCATCTCCTCTGGGACTGACTGAAGGGCAGAGAGATTGCTACTCCCTCAGTAACATTTTTTTTTTTTTTTTGCCATGGGGTTTGGTTGGGTTTTGGGTTTTTTTTTTCTTTAAAGAAATACGTTCCCTGCAGGCAGATTCCAGATTGTGGCTTTGGCAAAATAGGGAGTTTAAAATGGAAAGTCCCCAACCGCTGACCTGACAACTGCAATGCTGGAATAAGCTGTGTGCCTAAAAGGGAAAGATGGAAAGACCTAGGAGGCAGTATACTGGGTCCCTCTCGCAGTTCACTATTGTGTGCACAGGAATGCTCTGTTCAGTCACGGCTGATGTGTTTTTATGAGATGTCTGCCAATGCCTTGGTGATCTAACAACTGCTAGGAAATTTTCCTGAAGGGCTAGACTGGGTTTTTTGCCATAATGACTGTCCTCTAGAGAGTTAGCTTAATAGCACAGGCATTAATACTCCCACCTGTATGCAAAGCATTTCCCGTTCCGGTCAGGGACAGAAGCTGAGCATTAGCTGGAACGCCTGTGTTAGCTGCTAAACTGTATCAGCACCAGAGGAGACTACGAAGAGCAAATATCAGTTATCTCAGAGATCAGAAATCCTGGGTAAAAAGACCCATTTATGGTTATAGTGCTGATAGTGGCTTTTCAAGCGCCATTCAAAACTACTGAAATTATCTCATTAGCCACTAACTGCTGGGACCCTGAATGCAGATTACAGCCATTCCTAAAAGAAGCTGGGTGGCAGTCCCAGACTTGCCTTGCATACATGTTTGTGTCACGTCACCCAGCTTCAGTGGCTAGCACAGCTGCTGATCTCTGCCTGCTCAGCCCAGGAGAGGAGTGGCTGCAATGCTGTGGGTCAGGAATGAGCTGCATTGGCAGAGTAGGGTGGGAGTCAGCTGCCTCCCTCGCAGATGCCATGCTCTTCAGCTGCTCACGTCTGCAGCAAGAAGCTGCAGTCAGTCACAGAGATGCTGAGAGGGGAGCAAAGGAGCTGGGTGAAGAAGCAAGAGCAGTTTGTGGCTGCCTAGAATAGAAATGAGCTGACAGGAACACATATGCCCCATCACCTGGGGACCCTCATGCTGCCCACACTAGCAGCTGCAGGCAGGCCCCTCACACTGAGGGTGTCTGCTTGCCCCAGGTAGCAGCTCTTGTTTTCAAAGACAAAAGGTCAGAAATGAGACTGTGCCCATAGGACCACTGAGATTTGTGGTACCAAGGAGCTTGGATAGTCCTTGGCTCAAAAATACTCAGGCATCTGGTTTCAGATGGATTTAAGTATTGTGAGTACTTGGCTGTTTTAAATCTCACTGTTCTGGAGACTAAGACTTGGCTGAACATTCCCTTGGTGATTTTGCTCTGTGCAGCTTTCCAGTATTCCCACCTTTCCCTGCAGTTCACCCAGATGCAGGACTATGCCGATACAGATTTATTCTCTCTAATTGGGACAGGCCTGTAGTATATATGTCATGCTCCCCAACAATATATGCCCTTCCAGGTTGGGGAAATAAATGCTGACCTAGCCTCTTCCTGATCCTAAGCAATAAAAGCAGCTTTTGCTCCAGATATGTTCATGATACTATTTGGCATAAAGGTAAAAGGGCTTATTGTCCCACAGCCCTCAGGGCATCAGTAAATCAGTACTTTGGGTGCTGACCCCACAAACACAACGCAGGGTGCAATCAAATAGTTTGAAAATTTATATTGACAACGAAGTTTTTATACCTTCCAGTACAACATTTGCAGTTGACTTTGGTCAAAGATGGGATGTGCTTCATCATAAAGAGCCCATTCTGGTGGACTCGTCAGAATGGCAGCCTAAAGGCCTTGCATCAGCTGATTACAAACATGGAGGAGTTCAACAATGTGGTATCTGCTTAACTTTCAGCTGGCCCCAGCCCAGTTCGTGGCAAGCTGGCTGCCTTCCCCATGGGAAAGGTCATCCCAGCAGTTGGAGGGAGAAAATTTGGTGAGTCAGGAGTCTTGCAGTTATTATTTCAACCTAACTGTAGTTCTTCCATGTGAGGACTGGCATTTTCATTGTCAAGACTCTGCAGGTAACTTGCAAGTTTTTAATTTTGTTTTAGTCTCTTTAATACACATGTAAGTGGCTCCCTGAGTACATACCACACTGGTACCAGGCTATGTGGCCATTCTCTTCTCATTTTTCCAGGTTCCACTGCATTTTTTGACTTATAAGGGCCTCAGCTATCAGAAAGGCCTCTACTAGAGTGAGTCTGGAATGAATCCTACGCATGCATGACATGAACACGCTCATTGCCAGAAGTGTTTCTTTAACCACTGCTCCCTTATCAGCACGAAAAACAAGTATATTGAGAATCTTGGGCAAATACACTTGTGCAAATGCTACTAGAGCTAGAAGCGCTATCAGCAAACTGGTTCAGGGATAGCATTTGCAATTCACTATATTTAAAATTGTTGTCAGTAAAATTCTCATCTTTCCTGAAAGACTTAGGCCATCCCTGCTAACTCACTCCCATCCTCTCCGAGACCACATCAAGATCTGTCACTGTGACAAAGTCCACGTAGACTTTCCACACACACTGCCCTCTAATTTATGTCCTACTGAATTACTAGGAACATAAAAAGGAGGACAAAGCAGATGCTGACTAGCTAAATAACAAATCTCTCCTTCCCACCCGCAGACTGGTCTGAAATATTTCTCTCTTACAGAAGTGATATTAGGAAAAATCAGCTAATGATTAATAGCTGTGCAATAATGCACTGATGTAAATAGCTTAAGATGAGGAGTGCGCACACAGCAATAATAATAGGCTTTCCTCATATCAGCGTGGATGAGTTGGACAAACCATGCTGAGAATTAAAGGGCATTTCAATCCTTGCTCTTACAGAGAGCAAAATAGCCCATAGCAGCAGCAGGCCTTTGTGTAGGGGAAGTCCATCTAGTAGGAACTGTGGTGAAGGATTGCTCTTGGGCTGTCAAACGACGACTATATAATGCTGTGGTTTCCAGTCACTCTGAACGTGGGCTGTTTAGGAGTCAAGTCAACAGATATCTGATATCCAAGTTGACCTCTCTTTTCCCACGCCTTTCCTCCCACTTGGCTTCTACTGCCCAGCTCTTTAGTGATGTTTGAGGAGATATCCTAGGAATAAGGACAAATGGAAAAACACGAACAGGACCTGTATGAAACTGTTAGGGAAAAAGATCCAAAGAAATAGAGCTTTCTAGCGGTGCATCTGCACAAAGAACAAATTTGTTACCAGATCTCCTAGAAAAACTGCACAGAGAGTGGGTACATTAGGAAGAAAGATTTTCTTGCTGTTGGGAGACGAGGGAAGGTGATGCTTGCAGAACACCTTCCCAATCCCAAAGTCCAGAATCCAAGTGCAATAAAACACCGTACCGCTGCAGGGAAGACAGCAGCAATCTTTAATCTCTGCTCCATATCACTGGGGAGGAATTTTGAGTGGGCTTGAAAATGTCTGTTTAGATGGTCTCCCGGATGATCCAGTGCCTCCCAGGCATGCTTGCTGGGCTGGAGAGCTGACCCGTGAGTGTAACAGCATTTGTCCCAGGGACGCAGCACGTTTACCCTGGCTACTTTGTATACTCCTTTCTTGCTGACACGGCAGAAGTTGTACTGTCCTCCCAGAGTGTATGCCTAGGTCCCGCTGTAATCCTACAGGTTTGGTAAGTGGCTACTGCTGCCTTCCACACAGAAGCATGTTGTTGTAGTGCAATGCAGGCAACTGCTTTGCCTGACCCTCTCCACTTCATCCCTCCCACCCTCACACAGCTGTAATAAAAAACATTAGGGTTTGCTGTTCAGTGCACGCGAGTAACGAGCTGCATTGCATTTCTATAATGCTTTGTAAATACTAGGCTATACATTTGGTTTTTCCTTTTTTTTTTTTTTGTTAACTCCTAGCCTACATTGATTTCTCTTGCTTTGACTGACTCTACACCAAGACTGCAGATCTGAGCAACTGAGATAATAATGTGAAGGATCCACTTTAATAGACTAGTGATAAATCCAAGTTCTTCCTCTTTTGCTTTGAGAAAGCCTACCTCATCTACTGGGCCCTTAGGGCCATCACTCTGGAACTCAGGAAAAATTTTCAAGAATTGAGAGGTAGAAGAGGTGATAATATTTGTGTCTGTAGCCTCCACACACCATACTTCTGAAGATTCTTCACCATGTAACCTACTTTCCTATGACAAATTTTCCACCCAACAAACAAGATCAAACGTTGAGACTATGAGTAAAGAACCATGTGTTTCTGTGAACGAGGGGCGGTAATATCTCTTATTCAGAAGTTAGGGGCTTTCCCCATAAGGGATATGCAGTAGATCTAGCTACCTGAGCTTTGGACAAATACTGGATAACACATAGAAAGTTATTGCTTAAAACGGAGATCAGAAGATTGCTACCAGACTGGAAGGTGAGTAAGAATCTGTCTGAAAAGGAGGGTAGAAAATTGTGCTGAAACACGAACTGCAGTTCTGAGATCTTGTTTTGCGTTTCTTTGGACCTCAGGATGAACAGCATGGATGTGCTAACAAAACTGCTTAGGATGCAAATTTGGGAGTGTTGTGGTTTAACCCTAGCTGGCAACTAAGCACCACACAGCCACTTGCTCACTCCCCCCCGCTGGGATGGCGGGGAGAATCAGAAGGGTAAAAGTGAGAAAACTCGTGGGTTGAGATAAAGACTGTTTAATAGGCAAAGCAAAAGCTGCACACACAAGCAAAGCAAAACAAGGAATTCATTCACTATTTCCCGTCGGCAGGCAGGTGTTCAGCCATCTCTAGGAGAGCAGGGCTCCATCACGCGTAACGGTTACTTGGGAAGACAAACACCATCACTCCGAATGTCCCCCCCTTCCTCCTTCTTCCCCCAGCTTTATATACTGAGCATGATGCCATATGGTATGGAATATCCCTTTGGTCAGTTGGGATCAGCTGTCCCAGCTGTGTCCCCTCCCAGCTTCTTGTGCACTTGGCAGAGCATGGGAAGCTGAAAAAGTCCTTGACTAGTGGAAGCACTACTAAGCAACAACTAAAACATCAGTGTGTTATCAACACTGTTTTCAGCACAAATCCAAAACATAGCCCCATACTAGCTACTATGAAGAAAATTAACTCTATCCCAGCCAAAACCAGCACAGGGAGCCATCTTCAAACATGGGAGAACCAGGATATCTTGCAGAATTAACTAAATGACCTTACAGGCTGGGATCAAAACATGGGTTCAGATGGGGAAAAAGGAAGGAAATGATTGAAAGTAGATATAGTAAGACAACAGTGATGTTATCGTTTGGATGTTATAATTAATGATTCACTGTGTAGAAATGCATGATGGAATCCCAGCTGGCCTATCTGCCAGCCAAACAGTAGGCATAGCAAGGCTGTTCTGCATGCAACCATGCAGACCATACTGGAGCCATGGGAACACTAGGCAATTTGCATCTCCTTTGCAGGGACAGAAATAATTTGTTACCCGTATCAGGTATTATTTTAATTTCTCTCATGTGCTCCAAATCAACAGAAATCCTGAGGAGAATAGACTATGCAGTCACACGGGCTGGATTATTTCTCACTGGAAACAGGGCTGAAAAGAGACTCAGCTTTTGTGCCACCTCAGGCAACATTCTGGAGGGTGCTAATTGCTCAGGGAATGTCATCTGCACATTTCAGTGCATTATTCAAAGAGGGCAGCATCCTGTGAAGATTGGCCTTTGCAGCTCAGTCCAAGATGTGTGCCAGGCAAGCAGGTCAAATCCAAGCCCAAATGAAGGAAGTTGATCTATGTCTGAGGATTTTAATAGTGTGTTCCGAGCAGAGGTTATGTGGGGCTTACCTTTACTTTATGCTAAGCTACAATGCAATGACATCCACTTGGGAACTTGGTATATTTGCTCCCTCCCTCCCTCCTGAGGCACCCAGTTTGCCAGGAACAGAAAATCAACAAAGCAGCAAAACTTTTGTTCGTGATTGTATGCTGTGAACTGTGGCAGTGAGAAATTAGGTAAGACATGCACCTTCCTGAGTCGCAGTCTTTCCTGCTGGTGCCTCTCTTGTCAAGCATAGATCTCTGGAGCCAGAAGAGCCCCCTGCAGAGTTGACGGCAGGCAAGAATAGTGCTATAAAGTCCTCTGAGCTCAGCTCTGACTGAAGCATTAGTGGTTCTAAAGCACAAATTTATCATAGTCATCAGAGCACACAGATTCCTGAGATGACGTGGGCAAACCCAAAGTGATACTACACTATCTTTGCAGCCTTGAACACACAGCTTCGGCTGTCATGAGCAGAAATCCTTTATGTTTCATTCAATGGAGTATTGGAGAAGGCCATTTTTGCCACGTTACCTCTAAAACACTTAAAAGCAGTTCTGTGTGCTCATATTGTCTTCCTGTTTCCAGAGCAATGTATTCACCAGGTAATCAGGGAAGGAACGTTAGCTAGCCTCATTGCTTCTGTTTTACAGTGGGAAAAACTGAGTCAAGGAGGCAACGTGACTTGCTCAAAACTGCACAGCAAGTCAGTATTTCCTGACACTTTTATTTGTCCAACGCTGCATCTGTGTCCTCAGACATCCCAGCTACAGGCTAAAGTCCCTCTGTGTCAGACCCTGTGGCCTGGCCCAAGGCTTATTTTCAGAGGTGGTGCTCTAGTGTCTCCCAGCTTTCCTTGCTCTATATGAAGTGCAGCGGTGTTATGGCCTGGCCCTCCAGGCGTGTTTCCACCTTGGGGCAGTAAAGACTATGCAGAGAGCACCAAATTCTAAACGGGATAGTGGGACTGCTGCCGGTTGGGAGGAAAGGCTCGGCCCTTATAGCAGATTAGAAATCATCAGCACTGGTTAAATTAATGCTTTTTCCCTTCCTGTATTTAAAAACAATCAAACAGTAGGAGAAGCTGGGGAAGAGATGATGCGCCGTAAGTTGTGATTTTTTGCTAAGAAGATTTAGGAACCCAATTTTCAAATAGATTGTGCTCTTAAGCAGCGTGGGCCAGGGCCCTTAATCCCGGACACACACCCCAAAATTTATCCAAGGTAGAAAAAGGTTGGAAGGCCAAGAAGAGCTCTGGTGGAAATTGCTGCAGTTCAGAACTTGTTCTGTACCATTTCTCCTAAGCCTGCCAACACTGGGATCTTCCAGATCAGTTGCTTCTGCAAATCACACCCCAAACAGACCTGGCCCCCTTCCACCTCTCTCGTATTTGCATTCCCTGAAATAGGAGCTTTAACAATTCCATCTTTTATATTTGCATACACCTTCTGGACACTTTGAGCTGATAGAGTCATTTGAAAGGTCAGGCTGAGTAGTGAAGTGCAGGGACTTTAAACAGATCTCTCTACCCCAGACACCTGAAGGAGGAGAAATCACTTTGGGCTAGATATCGACTTGATACACATAGAAGTATACCAGCATCATGAAGGGTATCACACTGAATAATGCAGTGGTCCAGAAATCAGAACCACCCAAAGCTGATTTTTAGGTTCCATTGTCCTGTCTTGTCCTCCCCGTGTCATATCTTCAGAAGAAACAGCACACAATCTCAGTCACTGTATTTTACAGATACCAGATAATACAGGCAGGAGATAGGCAGCATATATCCACACAAGACTTCGGATGCTTCTCTCTTGTGTCTCCCTTAACTTGTGGATCTGCAAAATAGGGCTGGAAATCTTGCAAAGACTGAGACATCTGCTCCTTTTATCTCAGATCTCAAGGTAGAATATAGATGTTTAACTGTTCAGAGTAAATCTACCTTAATTATGTTTTTCAGATATTAAAATGCTTTCAACATTTTAAGAAGAGTTTAGTGGGGACAGCATTGGTTTCATACTCCCCGTCCAGTTTATTATGCTTCAGTAGTGTCTGTTTTCAAAGATTACTGTTCATGCAATGTCAAACAAGTCACCATCAGCTTTGCTGGTATGTGGAAAGTGGCAAAAATCTCCTGTCAGTAACAGCACTTCCATCCCCTAAAGCTACGCTTTTTATGCGCTGACCTGTATCCCATTATCTCTGCACAGACATTACTTTTGTTTACCTGCCACGTTCTTGCCCTGCAGGCCAGTTTTACAGCAATTCTCCCCAACAGTGCAGCCTTCAGGTGCAATCTCAGTGCCTGTAGTAATTATGTTTGAAGGTTAATGTTTCATGAAAATATCAAAGCGTTTCTGCCTCTCAGTTTTACTGCTGACTTTGGTAAAAGCCAGAGTTGGGGGTTTTTTCTTGTTTGTTTTTTGTGGTCTAATAGTAATCTGCTTGGCAGCTTGATGCTTGTTTCTATCCAGGGTTTAATCTACCTGATAGAACTTAAGTGAAATATGAACTGTGGGTTTGGTCATCTTTGGAAGGTAAGGGCCTCTGAATGTCTTTTTCTCCCTGAAAATTCTCCTGAGTGTTAAAGGAACATTTGGAGCTGTGTCATCAGGCTGTGTTTGGCCAAAGATTTAATCAAAGGCCAAAACCAAGGTGCTTGTGCTAGTGACAGAAGGGCAAAACCCAAAATATTTATCTTCTGGCTTTGCTATATGAAAAGGGAAGACTGAAATAATAACTGTTCTGGCTGTAAAGAGAATCCTTTTTCTTAGAAATTTGCCTGCCATATCTCATATGGGTTTTGTTTTCCCTACACAATGGGGGGGACACCTTCCATAAAAATAAAATTCCTGCATTATAAAAATACTCTAAAATGACAAGAACCTCCTAAACTAGCAGTAGCACTACTCAAAAGGCAGGGAGATGGGCACAGATTGAGGGAGAACAGGGTTACATTTTATCAGAGATGCTGCTGGCTTTGCTAACGGAACACTCAAGGCATCTGATTAACATGCAGAAAGTGATCTTGGTTTTTCTTTATCCCCAATCAATGGGCAACTGATTGTATCTGCAGAGAAAGGTTAGGGTTAGGGATGCTGCCTCTCTAAATTATGCAGAAGAAGGGAGAGATCAGTGAGAAGGCACACATTCGATTCTCCCAAGCAATATTCTAGCAGCTGCTTGCCTGGCTACCTGAGTTTGGTCAGGTGTTGGGAGTCACACCCAAGCAGCTGGTTATTGGATTCAGCTGGGGCAGAGGTTCAAAAGAAGGTGTACCGAATTGCCCAGGAAAGGTACACCTAAGCTAACTCTCTTGGCTTTATTGCACATGTGAATGTAGCTGTTAGAAATGAAAGAACCATATCTAGCAATGTGTCCTTGCTACGCAAGACTGGAAGGCATTATGGATGGCATGGTGTTGCATAGCGTGGCCTCAGAGTGCAAATATAAGAGCTGAAGAAGTCAGGATGCTTGGGCAATGAAAATGGATTTCTTTGACAATTGAGTGTTATTTCCAAGCGCAGAGTTCCCAAACTCCCTTGCCATTACAGATTTGTGCTAGCAAGGGGTCAAATTTTGAGTTATTTTGATGATAAAATGCCCACTGAATTCAAATCAAGGCAGTTGTCCCTCTTCCTCGTGGTGTTCCTGGTAGCAGAAGCAACGTGGGGATGGGGGGGCATGGCTGCAGCCGGAGCACAACCTTCTCTTTTAGGTTCCCTCAGGAAGCCTCATTTCGCCTGTCCTGCACAACCCACCTTTCCTCCACCCTCCTGCCACTTCACAGACTGACATTAAAACGTGTACTAGAGCCTGCCTGAATTGGCTACTTCCCTTTCTCCTGTAAGTAAAACCATAATAGTGCTTTACTCAATGCATTGTACAAACTGTTATTGCTTGTAAAACTAGCTTTATCTGGTTTGGTCACTGATGAGCTGAAAAATTAAATAGCTGCTATAAAATCTTGTGAAATACTGGTTTTACAAGCTAGATTTTGTGTGGGAGAAGAAAGGCTGGATGAATTTTTTCATGTTGTTCATGTATCATTTTCAAAGCTTAATTGATGAATGTGATACAGATTGATAGCTAAAAATATCATACCAGTTTTGTGGTGGAAAATGTTATTAAAATGAAAATAAATATGGGCCTCCACATAGGTGAGAGAGAAAGCGCACAAGGGAATGCTTGAAGTGAATAGGTTTGAAAGCTTTTCAGTCAGGAAAAGTTTTGCTTACATGCAGCACACATTGGTTTAAAATATATTTCAGACTTTGCACATGTTTTGGACAGCTGAAAATGAGGCACTGCATCTAACTGTAATCTCAAAACCCATGGACAAATGCTACAGGCTCAACACTTTGAAATGTAAATATAACTGCAATAATGATACTAACATAGGGGTAATAAAGAGGTAAAAATGAGATATGCTTCCAAAAAGTTGAGAAGGAGCACCTGGGGCAGGCAGGAAGGACAGGAACAGTGATGAGAAATAGAACAAAGGTTTCTAACATTTTACTGTTATGCATAGGACTTGAGTCCATCTAATCTAGAACCTGCTTCCCAGAGAGTCACGAAGTGGTGTTTCAGTGCTACCCAAAAAGCATAATGCATATAGCTGACGGTGATGATGAGGGTTTTTTTGGGGTGGGTGAGGTGATGGTACCTGCCTGACCCTCACTTGTCACAAATTTATGCTTTAGAGCCTGAGAGCTGCTGATGTGTATGTGACCATTAAGTAGGTCAGATGTGAACCATTTAATTATTGGCCAACCAACAGAGCTGGAGCTGGCTTTAAGTTTCTCAAGGTCCCTGTCATTCAAACTGTAAAGTTCATTTAGAGAGCCGTTCTGTTCTTGAAAACTTGGACAAGAAAAAACTTCCTTAAAAGCATCCCCAATTCTAAAAGGAGCTTGAAGAGTTATGTTAGAAAGTGGTGCCTCATCAGAGAAATAAAAAAATTGGTTAAAAGGCAGGCGTAGGAGATAGAAAAGGGAAGCTTTACACCTTAATCACTCCCAAAGTCACTGCAGAGAGAGAAGAGGTCATGGTGCTATGCCCAGCCAGCTGGTTATTTGGAACATGCTTAGTGAAGTGAAATGTTCAAAATTTGCAAATACCAAAGAGGACAGTGATGGGTGATGTATATAACCTTAGAGTAATGACTAAGCCCCAGCTTTTGAAGGCACAGGCTACTAAGGAAACAGCACTGTTCAGACCTGTAACAGCTCAAGCTGTAACACAGCAGTGTCCAAGCAGAGGTCTCTAGTGCCTCAGCTTAAAAAAAAAAAAAAAGTGGTGTGTACCTGCCTGGTACTAGGTACCCAGAGCATGGGCAGAGGAATGGTTTGGAAATCTTTTCATTACCACTGGGTGGAGCTGAAGCCCTTTACGTTCAACCTGCTCCTCTCCTAACTTCTCTTTCGTAGAGAAAAATTGTGAATCAGGCTGTTTACAGATCGATTTGAGAGCTCATTATACTGATGACCTCATTCTTCTGGAAGGGGAGGTCAGTGAATGTATTTCATGGGGGATGGGGGTTCTCCAACAGTATGCAGTTGTTTGGAACTAAATGTCAGACGCAGCCAGCACTTGTGAATAATTTGTAATGCAGTCAGACAGTCATATAAAATCACTGTTGCCTTTAAAAGCCTGTAATAAACCAGCCAGAAGACTCTGACCTGAATAAGTGAAGGGAAAATACAACTGAAAGAAACTTATCAGGGTGAAGAATGTGTGTGTTAATAAGTTTTCTTTGTTTCTCAATTCAGCTTTTCTGCTCTAAATGATTTCAAGTGACAGCACCAGATCCATAAAGGACAAGATGGGAGCTTGGATGAGGACAGACATAAGGAAAATGGGACTTGTTTTGAAAGCAAATTCCAAGCAGATGGGCAGGGCAGCAGGAGGGCGAAAGCAGTTGTCCAGATTACTTGGTGCTCATTACTTGTTCTTTGTCCCGTCCCGCTTAGTTGGGCTCCAGTTCCCTGTTTTCCACCTGCAACCAGACTCCCCTTATCTCATTCTGATTTTTCTTCTCAGTGTTTTGCTAACTGCCCTGTTTTCCCACAGCTGGCTCAGACCAGAGCCTAGTTTCTTGAAGCCTGGCCATTTGTGCAATGGTGATTTAAGAGCTTTCTGCCCCCACCTGTCCTCACTGCCCCTCTCCTGGAAGGGTGGCCAACGCACAGCGAAGGCGGTGTGGTGGGCTATGTCTCTGTTCTGTGCATGCCGCTGATCCCCACCTAGACAAGCAGCTTATAACGCTAGCGAGCTGAGCTTCCTGAGATGTGAATCCTGGTGGTCTGGAGCTCCATTTAATGATCCCTGTTGGATTTAGCTATGGTGGCTGAACATCTCCATGCCTTATGGCTCTGAGAGCAGAAACATTTTCAGCAGGTACAGCTGAATCCAGCAGGGGCTGTGGCTTCAAGCTTCAAGAAGGTCTGCTGACATAGCTGTGCCAGAAAAAGTTACAGGTGTGGATGTACCACTGTTGACCAGCACATGCTTTTGTTACCCCGATTTATATCGTTCAGGCCACAAAGAGACATTCACATTGCAAACAGCTGTGACCATGGAAGACCCTACTCCCCTCTTGCGGCTTGTTATTGCTCTTCTCCTGGAGGCTGCGGCCTCCTTTACGTGAGGGCAGAAGAGATTGTGCCCTAGCCCACTTCAGGCAAGGTCCATGGAGTGATTTAAAGTGCTGATGAAAGTGGTTAGTGCTAACTCATCCGGCTTTGTCCAAAGAGTGAGAGAATGCTCACAGGATTTCTTTTGTGGGCCCAGCTGTGGGACGGTAATTCCTAGCTGGCAGATGCTGATGGACAACTGTGAGGCAGAACATCTTCAGTTAACTCAGCCAGAAGTATGTCTGTCATTGGCCTTGGGAGATGGGACAGCTAATTTGGCAGAAAAGGTCTTCCTGTTGGCCACCTTGCTAATAGGAAGCCCCGCTGACACAGCTTTGCTAGGACAGGTACAGCTGTGAAGACACTGTGGCATGGAAATATCCCTTTTGAAAATCCATTTTTGAAAGGATTCTGAACATTTTCAAGATGTCTGAAGTTTTCCTGTTATTCACTTGTTCCCTGACACACCCCCATCACCTGTCTCACCTCCTCTCTGCTCCTCTCGTTTCTTCTCTTCTTTGTAAACCCATGCCAGGATCAGCACACACCGTGCACCCCAACCACCAAAGGCTTCTGGCTCCACCTGGCACCACTCTTGAATACACTAAACAAATCAGACATCCCTGATTTTGATCCATATTTCCCCTGTACTTTCTGCTCTGCCCTGGGTCTCTGCTGGTATAATTAGAGTAGACCAGCATAATATAATATATCATTAGACCATGACATAAAACGCATGTTGTAATACAGCTTATTGATTGAAACTGATTGAGGGATCTTCTGATACCGTAAATATGCTTGGATCTGAGGGTGGTGATGTGATTGTAATCTTTGCATCTATTCCCTGTCCCATGTGATGATGAAAAGGGATAATTATTACACTTGTTAATAATTTAAGGAGCTAAGCAACAGCACCTGGAAATTAGGTGTCAATTTTGCAGGATTTCCACAGAATGAATAAGGATGAAAAATAGGTCAGGCAGTTATACTTTTGTCATTTTAGAGAGGGGAAGGAAGTATTTTTAGCAAGAAGAAAATGCTTTCTCTGCCTAGCTATGCAACACAAGTAGGTACCCATAACAGATGAGCTTTATTACACGTGATTGCTCACGGCCTGACAGATCACTGATGCTTTCCACAAACAGTCCACAGGAGTGTCAATTGGTCTGTGAGTACCTGTGCTGGCAGCCTATCTGCGGCGATTTGAAGGGTCGTCTTTATTTTCTCCTTTTGGCTGAGAGGTATTGTTGTTCCATGGGGCTGTGTTCTGGCATGGATTTGTTTAGTTTCTGATAGTAATTTTCCAGAGCCAGCATCCTAAAACACTGTTTTGCAAAACTTATTTTTCTGTGCTTTCAGTACTGAAGAAAAAGAAAATATGTGAGACACATACTCACGTACTCATACTCTGTGAGAAACAAAGGGCATGTTAACACTACAGAAAGTTAGTGCTGATATACAAGTGAATAGGCTATGACAGATACAGCTCTGAAAAGAGTTGGAGAGCTGCACTCTGTGTGCTTTCTATTCTGCTGTAGCTTTTATTACTGGAATGTTTCTCTCTCTCAGTTTTTAATTCCCCCATCTCCCTCCAGGCTGACAATGTGGATCATGAGTCTTTAAAATGGCTTTCAATGGAGCATCGCTATTGTTTATATTTAAAAACACATGTAAAATCTGAAGCCAAGTTGAAAAGGAGAGTTGTGACATTGGGTGTCTATGTTTTGCATCTCTCAACAGTAATAACGTTAAAAAGCAAAACTTCCATTTGTAAAAATATGTCATTACAATTCTAGCCAAGGAAAGACAGCTTTTAAAATTAAACACCTATGTTCTTAAATCAAACTGCTCAATTACTTTCCAGTATATAGCAGCACAGTATGTATTTAGCAGCCAATTAATTGCTCTGCCTTATGTGATTTTTTTTTTCTCCTGGATAGCTCGAGGACCTTTGCAACTGTTCCTTTTGAGCTTTGTGGCGAGAGGGGCTGTTGCAGTCTGAAAAATTACCAAACCACTTATTGCCAAAAAAGAAGCCACATGCCTTCCTCACTCTGCATTCATATCTACAATAAGAGCAGCATGTCTCTCTCTGGAAAAGTAGTTGGGAGGACCTTACAGGTCATAGTAGACTCACCTCTGATCAGCTGCATTAGTTTTTATGGACATCAGGGGTTGACAAGTCACATTTTTTTCATCCCAAAGCATCCCAGCATTGTGAAGTTTGTATGTATCTAAGTGCATGCAGGGTGAATATTTAGTCAAACAAAGGCTGGTGTTGGGAGTGGTACCAGTGTAGTAAGTTTTTATTCTTTAAATAAAAGGAGGATGGCACAATGACTATAACTATCTCTAGTTATCTCAAATGCAAATGGACTGAGGAGACAGACCAAGTTAAGAAGGTAAGCCGGCTCCTATCATCTTTCCCTTACAGGGGAGGGGACATTTTTCCTGGGGTAAAAAAGCACATTGTGGAGGGTTTTCCCTCTACCCATCAGCTAAAACAGTGCAATCCACAACTGCATCAGAAGTTATTTTCCCAGGCTCTGATAAGCTTGAGTCATTTTATATTTCACATTTCAGTTTGTCATATTGCTTGTGTTCCGGAAAGATATAATAGTATTGAGTCATATTTCTAAAAAAACATCTTTTCCTGCAGCTTTCTGATTTTACTATAGGGAAGCATAATGCATTAGAAGCTCCTGTATTTCATGGCTGGTATGTGCTTCCACAGCCTCAGTTCTTCTGAACAGCAGGCAGTGGTCTTCTACATTATAGAAACCTCAGTTTTACATAGACGCTGCTGGGCAGGAATCCTGCTGGATGGTTCCCAACATGTGTTGGGAATCAATGTTTACATTGATAGAGATCTTAGGGTTGTTTTTATTTTTTAAACCATACCGTTATTTCAGTACTATTGTATGCAATTTATGATTCTGAGAAGCCTTTTTTAAGTTTCCAGAAAGGGGGTTGTGAGTGAAGCTTTTATAGCTTCTCTGTCAAGAAGGATGTACCAGAATGACTCATTATTTAGAAATACCAGTATTAGCAGTTGGCCCCATGAAGGAGCACTCAGTACTGGCTGGTTTTATTGCAGTGGAACCATGAACGTTTTTAATACATTTTATTACAGGAACCAAACAGTTAATTCATCCAGTCAATATCAATATTGTCTCAATAAAGTCTCATTTTAGCATTTGGTCAACCTCAGTCCTTAGGTCAAACTTCTGTGCCAACAGGGTTTACATAATACATAAATACACTGGTACCTGTAATAATGTAGTGTATTACTTCCTGAATGCATTATAGGCTCTTAAGCACTTAATCAAATTCCTTAGGATTATCTTCTGCATCCTCTTCTGTAGGCAGGTTTGTATACCAGTTTGATTGTTTTTATCTGGGGAATGCTTTTTAACTTGAGCACATATGGGACTTTTTGTTCTGCTGTTACAAATCCTGTGGAGGTACATCTGCTCTTAGGAGTGTGGTTCGCCACACGCTCACTTTTGAAAGGGTATTAGGGCTTCTTTTGTTTTAAAGTAGGCCCCCCCAGTAATTTTTTTTATACCCTTGATATAATTACTCTGCATATCATTACAGTAGCTATATTTCAGGTCATTCCTGCCCATTTATTTACATGGTTATAAAGCATTTTTTTTTCCACTCTTTTACTTTGTAAACATGTTAGGATACCCAAGAAAAAATGCTATCTACCATAAGCAGAGCATTTTCTGACTGTATGTTCGTGCATTTGTTTTGGTCTTAAATTCCTTTCCAATTTGTAGTGAGTGCAATGCATTACTGCAAATTGCTTGCTTTTGGCAGGCGTGACACTGGACCCTTGTACTGATCCCTTTCCATGTCTTACAATTTTTTTTACTTCCATTGCAAATAAAACTTTTCCCCTCTGTTTAGCTACCCTTACATTCTGCCTTCATACACTGGTATGTGTTTTTAACCAGAAATGCTGTAGTTCTCTTAGTTCTCATTAAATACTTCTGCATGGAATTGCTGCAGCCACCAAATGAGCTCTGTTCTTAGCCCTGTCCAGCTTGCAGTCGCAGTAACACTTTGTCCTTATGTCTGTATGTGGCAGGATCTGAGTCAACGGGAAATGTGGCATTGTACATGGTACTTTAAACATCCCTGGCAACTTAAACCCTTTTTATTAAGAAAGGTGAAGAAGTCAGTAGTTGTAAGATATGACTGTAGCAGAACATAAATGTATGCTTTTAAAATTGCACAATAGCTTCTATAAATGAGAAAATTGTACTGAAGTATTATCCATCTTAAAGTCTCATTACTTCTAGATAACCCATCTTATCAAATTCCTCCTTCATCTCTCCTGTGATATTTTTCTGGTGTCAGACTTCTCTCTGTCACATAAAGGGCATGCAGCCAGCAGTTTAGACCTCTTATCGAGGAGGTGACTGCCGGCATTACCTCAGGTTGGATAAACAAGCGCGCTCTGTTCACATGTTTTAAAATGTAAAAAATCCAGCAAATAATTAATGACAAATTGTTAATTTCACTTCACATTAGTGAACTGATAATTCCTCTATACAAACACAGACTTTTTCGGGTTACGCAACTTTTATCTGAAATTATTTTTACCTCCTGTAAGCAACGGGCCCAGATTAGAGTACATAGCAAATACAGAACTAGCCAAACAAATACCCTTTTTTGCAAATCAAAAATCCAGTTTGTTCCTTGAGCATCAGCACATCTTCTATGGCTATTTGTAATTGCAGTTGCAGAGCAGAGTTAAAAAGGGGCTAACACGATACAGCTGGGTCAAAGCCCTTGTATCCTATACAGCTTTAAGGTCATCAGAATCCAAACTGGGAAACTCACAGGAGTGACCCACATCGTCTAAAATCCACTCTGTACCCTTCCCTCTAAGTTAAACATGGTGTAGTCCCAACTGTGTGGATTCCTCAAGAACTGAATGGATCCTGGGAAATCTTTAAGAGTCAATTATCTCTGAAACCTGAGCTAGATGTAGTAACCTATAGGAGGATTCAGAGATTGGAAGATAAAACCAGTAGGAAATTCCTTCCAAATTTGAACTGTTAGCTGTGTTAGCAATTGGAGTAGGCAAGGGCACTAGACTTCAAATGTGAGCTTACTTGGTAAAACTGCAAGGAGTATGGGTCCTTACTGTTGCATTGATACCATGGTTAAACTTTATTTAGTGAAATGTTTGTGTTAAGCTGCCTAGGCCCCAATTAAGGCATGCTGATACCTTGAACAAAAGCTAAAAGATAGAAGGTTCCACTGTGCCTTTTGTGGTGGACATAATTTTTACCTCAAATGTATATATATACATATATTCTTCTTGGATGAAATGAAATAGTGCAGAAGTTATTAGTGGTTATTAGTAATTAAGAAAGGATTACAGTTAGGAGTAGAAACAAACAAACCTGAGAATTTTAACGAGGCAGTGAACAATGCTTAGGCCAGACAAGAAAGTCTTAGCAATGAATGCCTCATTCACAAGAACCCCTAGAAGAATACAATTCAGTAGATCTTCAAGGACTAACAGTGGAAACATCCTGCTACAGAGAAGGCTGTGAAGATATGGGAAGGCCACAAATCAGTCAGCAGTGATAAAAAGGAACTTCTTGGCCCAGAAGGCGCTGAAGCACAGAAACTGGGGGAAAGGTAATTCTGGCAGGGGGAGATCGCGACCACCGACTCAATTGAGGGATGAAACGAACTACCCCCCCACTCTTCATAAGCATGCGCAGTTAATTAAAATCACACTGTAACTTTAAAACCGAAGCGAGAGAAATAGAGGCCAATGAAAGAAGAGGATGCTTAGTCAGACTAATGATTATGTATTAGATAGGTGTGGTGTGTTAACTTTCATGTATAAATGTCAAAAATGAACTCCAGTAGGTACGTACATTAGGTGGAATGATCCCCTGTGCATCCAGCACTGTAATAAAGAATGCCTGCTTTCTAAAATTCCAAAAGGAGTCTTAGAGAGTTTTTCTCTGACTGGCTTTGCAGTTATCAGCATGACTTAAAGATATTCATATTCCGCTTTCCTGATACCATTTTGAGGAAATCTTGGAAAATTTTGTAGCTTCACAAAACAAAGGCTGCAAAAGCTGTCAAAGACATGTACTGCCTCTTTCTTTTTGCTAACACTAAAATAACAAGCCAGGGGTTGGCAGGTATTTTTACAGGTTTGGGTTTTTTTTTTTTTTGTAGTCTTAATGGCCATGTCCTGACCCTGCTGAAGTCATGTAGCTGGGTTTACATTCTGCCAAGTGCAGGTCTGGGCCTGCATTTAAGCCAAGACTCGCCTCTGAAGCTTGGTGTTTACACATTCGTTTGTGCTCAGGACTAAAGCTTTGTCTGATCTGTTACACACCAGCACAGGATTTTAGCGCGGGCCTGGGCTGTCATTCCCATGTCAGGCATACGTAGAGTCACATTGCTGTCCAGACCAGAGCAGATATCCCAGCCTTGATTCTTTGTCGGCATGTGTAGATGTTTTCCATTTCCACTTCAGCCGGGCTAGCAGCTAGCCACATGCAAAGATGAGATGTGAGAAGTAGAGCTCAGCAGGGGTAATCAGGCCCTGAGACACTCTAGTATTACAGGACAAAGCCAAGCAGTTCTAAAGCTGTTTGGCTGTAAAGGACTTCCCAGGTGTCAGGAGAGCCCTGGGAAGGGTACAGCTGTGTAGACAGCTGGGAATTACCCTCATTTCTCCTCCGACACAGGAAAGGGCAGGTAGTGAAAAGGCCATGGCTGGAGCAGTGCTGCATTCTGCAGATCCCTTGGGGCCACTGCAGCTAAAACAACTTTAATTTGCTCCTTGGGTCCCATCTGCTGTCTGGGACAAAAGGAACCAAGTAATTGCTGAGAGGCCTATCTGCCCTCTGTGGGGATAGACTGGGCAGCATGGCAGGTTCTGGGTGACGAGCCTGGGGTGTTTAGACAAGCATGCTGAGCTGCCACTGGACTTTGCTGTGCTCTGATTTTGCTCAGAGGCAGGGCACTGCGATGCCAAAGGGTTCTGAGGCAGAAAATTCTTCCTCAGTGCCCAGCCCAATCCTCTGAGCAGAGAGGAGAGGGAGACTGAAGGGACAGCATGATGGGCCGCCCGCTGAAATGCGGTTGCTGGGTCAGATTTGAGATGTACCAACTCTGATGGCCCCTTTAACTAACAAGCGCAAAAACTAGCAGCTTTTGTGGAACTGGAAAACTAATTAGGTCAGCACAATGATGAATGATCTGTGAGCCAGTTTTGTTGTTTAGAGTCCAAGTACCGTCTGCATTTATTTTTTGGCAAATGATTCTACATTTTCATGGATAATTCTTCAGCCTTTGAGTGTTTCAAGTATGTCTGCCTCCCTTATTTGTACCATCAAATCCCTAGTTGAAAATAAAGCTGATTGATTGATAAAAAATAACATGTTGGTGATGGCTTACAGAGTGAACTGCAAATGGTGATGTGTATGTCCACGTGTCTTCCAGAAGTGCCGCAATACATACCATACAACTGCCATTTACAGGAATGTGCTTATAACATGTTGAGAGAAAGATACAACGATTAACATTAGTTTCTGTCTAGAACTAGAATTATTGCAATAAAAAAACAGGTAACTGAAGTATTAAATGCAGCACGCTCCGAAGACTAAAAAACATGCACTACTACATTTAGTATGTAGTTAAGCATAGCAATCACACTTCTTGTAATAATTTCCTGCATCCCTTCAAATGCTTTTAAAATAATCTGGGATAAAGAGGCTTCAGGAAAGTGATGCAGAAGTTAGTTTACAGAGGTGCTAATGTGCTGAGTACATAAAATGCTGTAAGGTATGCACTTCTGACAGTGTTTTGGTTTTCACTGAAACCTCTCCGAGGCAAATGAAGGGTCATACTGATAAAATAGCATCACAGCAAGTTTATTCTTTGTTTAAAAATGAAAATTCCTATATAATTTGGCTTTATTTTTTTGATGAGAAGGTATTTATGTAAATTTTCTAAAGGAATTAAGGTACTGGTTTCCAGAGTTACACTCACAAGGGTCCTGTTAGTATGTTTTTAAACTGTTACCATAGCCTCAGCTGAGATATGACAACTAGCCAAGTGCATGCACTTGCCTTGTTACAAACTTAAATGAAATGGATTAGATTAAACCACCTTCACTGACTAACTTGTTTTACTGTACTGAGCAAGTCCAGCGGAGAGCCACAAAGATGATCAGGGGACTGGAGCACCTCTCTTATGAGGAAAGGCTGAGAGACCTGGGTCTGTTCAGTCTGGAGAAGAGAAGACTGAGGGAGGATCTTGTCAGGGCTTATAAATATCTGAAGGGTGGGTGTCAAGAGGATGGGGCCAGACTCTTTTCAGTGCTGCCCAATGACAGGACAAGGGGCAATGGGCAAAAGTTGGAACACAGGAAGTTCCACCTGAACATGAGAAAAAACTTCTTTACTGTGAGGGCGACAGAGCATTGGAACAGGCTGCCCAGGGAGGTTGTAGAATCTCCTTCTCTGGAAATATTCAAAACCCACCTGGACGCAGTCCTGTGCACCCTGCTCTAGGTGTACCTGCTCAAGCAGGGGGGTTGGACAAGATGATCTCCAGAGGTCCCTTCCAACCCCAACTATTCTGTGATTCTGTGATTCTATGATTAATACAAAAGTTATAATTATCAATAACATAATTTTCCCATTGAAAATCTATTTGTGCACATGGCATTCATCAGAATAATTGTATTAAAGACAGCTTACTGAGAAAATAAATAAGAATTTATGCACATATGTGGGTAATTCCAAAAGAATTAATGGGGAGGAAGATTCCTTCTAATCGAGATTCTTTAGATTTTGGCTTCCTAAAAATTTACCTAGCTTTCCATGTCCCACTACAGTATACAGTATGTTAGCTACAATGGAGGAACATTATTCAGACAGTCTTCAGCTCTGATGCGCCAGATTTGTCTCTTGGTCAGAGATACATTACATCCTGATCACTACTGATACTCTTCCCGATGCAGAAACTAGCAGAAAATTCACTGAGAATTATTTCATGTGTTCTTTGGGAGGAGTTTTTATTTTTTATTGATGAAAAGTTATTGGTCATGTCTGAGGGTCCTGTATGAAACTTTGCGGGCATTAACTAAATCAGTTTGCCTCTTTATTCAATTGTCTAGTATGTACGTAGAGCCAGTTGTGCCGTAACAGCAAAACCACTGTGCTTCTGACTGAGGTGAACAGCAGAGAGGTTTCAGGGATCGCTAGGCTCTTTCCGCTCTGAACAGACTCACCTCCTGCTTGTCAGGACTACTCTACCTCCATAATAGTTTATCGTTTTTAACTCTCTGTGATGCTTTTTTTTCATCAGACTCATTTAACTGCAGGTTTTGTTTTCCATTTTTTGTATGCAATACCACCCCTAGGTATGGTTTGCATTAAGACTCGCATTTTCAAAAGGTTCCATATTTTTGTCTGTTTCCCATACAGTTGTATAGAAACGTGTAGTCAATTAAAAATGTAGATGCACTGAGACAATTCCAAGTTGTGTACGTACTTAAATCCACAAGCTTAGAGTATATTTCTTGATTTTCATGTTTAGTGAAAGAGGCAGTTGAGAGAAGACCTCTAATTTCACTTAGTATGCTTTTTACTAAAGTCATCTCTTCAGTATTATATTAAAGCCCGTGGCTAAAATCTCTTGACCTAAGTAAAATAAGCATTAGCTGTTTGTCAGAGTTACAAATTTCACTGAGATGCTTGTATTCTGGGGATGAAAGGCCCTAACACAGCTGTGTTGAAAAGAGCACAGTAGGTTTTTCAAAGACCTTCACCTGCAAAATCAGTATTCTTGTGACCTCTGAGATCTGGCTGTTATTTACTGGGTTCAAGTCAAGGTTTTCTTATGTGTTCTTAAAGGTTTTTAATAATATAGGATTCTGATCCTCAGTTTTGTTCCTCCTATTCTACCATATTGCAGCAGAAGTTCTGGAGAACTGAATGCCCTGGGAGGGGGAAGCCATGACCTGCAAGGTGACAATCAATAGCATCTGACAGTCATCTGAGGCCCCAAATCCCCTGTGTGACTTGCTGTCACTGATGAGGCTGGCACCTCAGATTTCCTACCCTGGAGCTCGAGTCTAAATGTTACTCACCTCATTTAATCACCAATCACACTACCAAGCTGCTGCTGTGTGGGTAAAGCAAAAGGTTTTTTCCTAGTTGAAAGACTATAGTTTTCTTTCACAAGGAGTCACTAACTGGGTTTGAGAAAAAAGTTTTAAAATGCCTACTGACATTTCAAGGAGCCTAATGCTCATGCTACACCGATGCTGAGTTTCTACTTAACATAAAATCTTGTGTAAATACATTGTGACTTCTGTAGAATAGTAAATCTGCTACCTAGATAAACCATTATATTGCTTTTCCTATTGGTGTCATTAGGAGAGCTCATAGGGCCAGATGACACAGAAGGGCAGCTCGGTATTTCCCAAGTGAGGAACCTGATGTAACATGCTGTTAGCAAGCGAGACAGCATCAAGGCAAGTATTAGGCAATGAGACGTGACAGTGTCTGTAATGCCAGGATATCCCTACACAGTGTGAGTGAGTTGCTAGGCAGTGAGCTGACAGCCGGCTATCGCAAGCACCTGACAAATAGTATGTTTTTTGACATGCTTTAGGATGCAAAAAAAAGCTTCAGTGTAAATAGACAGGGGCAGAGCTTTTTCCAAAAGTTAGTCTCCCAAATCTGATTCAATTTTGATGATCTTTTTTTTCCTGACTTCCCTCACTCTTCAGTAAATTCCAGGGTTGATTTTTCTTTTGACCAAACAGTACAGACAAGGGAGCAAAAATAATAATTTAAAATCCTGTGAAAAATACCTTGAGATTGTAAGTGGAAAGGAAAGGTGATTGCAAGCTGTCTCCCAATTCTAAGACTCCCCAAAAAAATCTTTCTTTGCAAATTCAGGATACTTGGGAGCTCTGCAGATGTTGCAAGGAATGGGGAGGAAAGCTGTTTACCGTGATTCTTTTGCACCTTTTAATTGCCAGACATAATCAGGATAGCAGACACTGCTGCTCAGTGAACCATTTCTTCCACATCTATAGTTTCTCCCCTCTTTGCATGAATGGGTGTGGGAGGTGGGGATTAGTGCATAGCCATATGGGAGGGAGCTAAGAGCAGAACAGTTTCTTAGTGAGCCACGCTGCGGGAGTGGTAAAGAGACAGCAAAGGGAGCAGGAAATGATGGAGGAGGGGAGAGGACTCCAATGGCACTTAATAGAAGTGATGCAGAATTCCCCCGGGGACCTGAGAGGCTGAGGACTCGAAGGCTATGACCCTTCCACATGCCTCGCAGACCCCAACTGGAGAGGCACTTTAAGTAATTTATCAATGCAAACTCCAGAATGTTTTTTTCCTAATTCATGGGATTTTCCACTGGACAAGAAGGAGAAGGATGTGCATTACTTAATGGGAAACTGAAAAGAAGGTTGGTTGTTTGATATTTCTTCTGTAAATCAGCAGACTGGATCATAGCTTTATGTTAATAATATATTAAAGTGGGGGATCAGCTACTTTTAAAGACATCATTCCTCCTCCCTGGGTACCAAAAGCCTGGAAACTCCTAAAATGAAAGGCAGGGGAGAGGTAAGTGGTAGGGGAGGGAGTGGGTTGTGTGGGAGCAAGCCAGGACATTATACTGTCCGCATTTCCTTTTTCCACGATCAAATCCTCTTCTACAATATTTCTGAGGCAGCTGCAGACTTAATGACCTAGCATTCAACCAGTGACCTATCAGCACTTCTCAGTTTAAGCAAGCTGTTGTTGTATCAGCATGCATCTTTCTGCCCAGAACTTCCACAGTATGTAAAAACCTTGACACCCAAGTCAGCCCCTGCTTTTCATCTACAGAAGGAAATCTCAGCAACAGAATTCTTCAGATCATCTCAGATCAACAAGATGTCCCACTGAAATCTGGCATATCCTCTGGGATCTGTGGGAGTCAAAGAGAATTTTCCCCAGGCAGGCAGCATTTCCAGCCAGCTCCCTAGCTGCATGGTCTTTCTCTGAGACACTACATGGGAACTATGCAGAAGAGATAATATGGTCCTCTGCTGATTAATTTTTCCTGGCCTATTTCCATGGGCCTGAAGAGCAGAAAACATGTGAAGAAGTAGGAGGCAAGATCTGGCCCTGTGTATTTTCCTGAAAAGCTAGCTCTATTCCACACAGCTGCTGGTGGGTCTCTATGTTTTTCTTAATAAAAACAGAAGTATAAAGTTTGGGGGTTTTTTTTCCTAAGGATGTTTCTTGAGCTATTATGCATATTCTGTTATTGTTTTGCAAGTGTTGCCTGCTTTATCGCACACTGGCATTTTTATTCCCTTTATTCTTACAGGTCAGTAGACCAGCTAGTAAGTCTAATTGCCCTCATTCTGTTCTGCTGCTTTCGACAGATAAGAGCTGTAAACTGGTTAATATCTTGCCAGTATATTTCAAACCTCCTGCCTTATAAACATCCATCCAACCTGCTGCCTTTTCTCATGGCTTACTGTGCAGCAATTGGTTTAAGTACCTGTCTCCAGTTACCTAATAGAAAGAAACCAACAGCAGAAAATTATTAAATTGAAATGGAAAAGCCTTGAAAGATGTTTCCTACCTGTATGAATACAAACCATAAGCACTTAACTCAAATGGGATTAGAGGATACAAGGGAGAAACAGATCCTTTCTTAATGTTCTTTTTCCAAATACACAGTGACATAAATTTCACATATGCTTGTTCCCTCTGCCTCAAAACAAAATTGGTAGAGTCTGGCTTTTTAATAATACATTATAAATAACTGATAATAAAAAACCAAAGAATAGAACCAAGGACTGTTAGTCTTCAGGATCTTCTCAGCCTCCAACAGTAGCCTACATTAAATGCTACAGGAGAAGGCATAAGGTACCTGAACTTCATGCAAAATATATAAAGGAGAGAAATCTCTCTAGTCAGTGATCAGTTTATGCTGTGAAGCATCATTGACACTAATCCTTGCAGTTCTTCCCCTGTCAGCATGTTCTTATTACACATGTACATGTCTAATCCTTAAAAAAATCTTTTTATTTGCTGAACTATTTGTTCTCTAGCACACAGTTCTAGAGCCAAAGTGGTATATTGCATTAATATGCATCTAAAGAGACTTAATGCAAACTTCTATTGTCTCTTCATTTTACAAGGTGTTTTCTCTTTCTCATAGTATGTGACAGGGTGTAAGATGTGTTTCATTTGCTTCCCAGCTTCTGCTAAGCCTCCCTGCCGTGTAAAGATGTAAAGAGGTTTCCTCAGGACTCGCGCTGCCTGGCCCCTCTCTTCCCAAGAGGTAGGACAGAAGTCTTCACCCAGCTGCTGGTCTCGGTCTCAGTCAAGCTGGGAAGCTGCCACAGAAGCAGTGGTCGTGCCAGGAGCTCTGCTCCTGTGCTTACTGCAGAGAGCAGAGCAAAGCTGGAGCTGGGAGAACATGGCCCTGACTGAGGGAATTGTGATGGTGTGCCAGGCTGGGGAGTAAATTCTGCCTGAAGGCCTTGGTGCCCCCTCTTCCCTCAGCAAACCCACTACACTGCTACAGGAGATCTGTAATATTGTATGCTGTTGAAAACATTGTGCACTTTTCGATCTTTCGAGTAGAAACTGTCACTGTCTATAAATTCATGTACCTACAAGTGCATTGGCCTACTAGTTTCACTGGATGATGATGATAATGCAGATAAGAGATTTGTCTCTAATTTTCATCTGTAGATCAAAGCACTTAAACACACTATTTTTAGTTTCTCTTGTTTTACAGTCTTCTCTTGTGGTTCTTTTAAGTTCTTCTTCTTAATCCTCTTTTATTTTTTATATATTTTTAAAGTCAGAAGCCAAAATGCAAAATAGTATTTAAGCTAAGGATTTATTGCTGAAAATACTATCATATTTTCTGTGTTTTCCATATGCTTTGTTTAGTTATATAGTGCTAGTATACTATTCCACTTTTATTGGAATATGCCCATAATTCAGCAAATTTCTTGATTTGAAGTCCATCTTCTAAAATCCGCTCCCACCACCAATTCTGCATTTCATCATATTTCTCTTATTTCCATAAAACCCACCTGCTGTTGATTTAGACAGAAGTTCCCAAATTCAGTTTGCTTGGATAGTATGCAGCAGTCATGATTGTCCTGGTGTGAGCCACTGTAGTAGTTTCTATGCAGGCGAAGGCATCTCTCGTTCCTTCGTTTATTCCCCTATCGTTATACAAACACACGCACCAAAGTAGTATCCCTGTCTTGGCTCTTGCGCTGTTCCCTGGTACCTCTTCTTGTCCTCAACATCATGCCTTGACCTGCATGGACAGTCCCACCTCATCCCTTTACTCAGCTATTTCTAGGGCCATTGGCTAATTGGTATCCAAATGCCATCCAGGGTTCACAAATTATCACATGCGTATAACTGTTTGGGAATCCCAAGTAAAACATTGCATTCAATTCTGGCAGCCTTCTTCCTGAAAGGGAGATTTGAACCTTATCGTGTCAATTATCAGGCTGAGAGAGTGGGGACTGTTACTTATGACAAGCAACACTGTAATGAATAGTGGGTCTTAAACGCCAACTATTTCAAAAGAAAGATGTGACATGGGCAAAGTAAGCACATCAAACCTTCTCTGCGTTGCCTTTCTGCAGAGTATTACATCATGTTCAAAGTGTTAGTCCTTAGCTGAGGTTACTCAGTGACCTAAAATCAGTATTTCTATATGAGAACCTCAGTCCTGGAAGCAAAATGTACCACATGCATTAGACACAAAGGAGCTTTCTGCTAGGTAAGTAAGTACATTTCATCTGTGCAGGGGACAGAGCCGGCCAGGGTGAGACCTTAGGAAGGATTCCTGTAAGAATTAAAGACCATTGGGAAATTCTCTAATTTCCGACTCATATGTACTTCTTCAGTTTTATCCTCTCTAGTGAAAACTAAAAGTATCTGTAGATATATCTAAAACACAAAGCATAGAAAAACAATGATGTAGCTTATTTACACTTCTCCAGGGAGAGAACAAGACAATAAATCTGTCCAGTTTTAGTTGCTGTTCGTAATGTGCTGAGAAGTGTTCAGATAATGTGTTAGCAAAAGTGATGTCATAAACTGTAGTACAGAATAAAATACTCCAATTCTACATTATGTTAGAATAATCAGTGGCAAAGTATTTTCTCATGCAACTCTCAAAGGATAATTTATAATGGATAAGTCATTTTTCAAGCTGTAATACTCCCCTGAGTCTCAGGTATGTGTTTTTACTGATATTATGTGGCATACAGCAGTAGCTGGAAAAGACACTGTAACAAGACAAACTTTTAGATTTTAGCAGTGTTGAGTGTTTCCTTCCAATGTTTTTACCTTTTTAGAATTTACCACTACATATTTGTAGAAAATATTAACCACAAACTTCATCCCAAGTCAGAAGATCTCTTTATAGAACAATATAATGGATTGGGTTCCTTGTCCTCATGATGCATGGCTCCTCTCTTGAAAAATAAAACTCTGGAAACAGAGATTTTATCCTCTCACATATTTAGCATGTATCTGGTTTAGATTTGTAAGACTCAGATTTCAATATTTAAGTGACAACTTCCCAAGCATATCAGTGGGAAAGGATGATATGCAAATTAAAATTAGCTTATAGATGTCAGGTTTGGCTACAGAATGAATCAGACTCCAGTAAAAGTTTAGGTGAACCCTGGCTAAAATACACCCATTGTATTTTCAGAATTTGCTTGCTGAGTGTACTTTGAAGCCTTTCCAGAGTATACAGGAAAAATCTCTTCAAAATTTCAAAAGTTCAACAGCCATCTCCAGCTGAGACACAGTCATAAACACTAGACCTTCCAGTCCAAGTGCTCCATGTCAGATGATTTTTCTCAAGAAACAGGCCTTGCCTCCATACAGACTGACTTCTTATTTACTTATAAATTTTTTTTTTTTTCTGTCTTCATTTAACAGAAGCTATTCTTATGAAAGCTAAAGTGATTTTTCAGCATGCGTACTCTAGGGCTGTGAAAATGTCATGATTATCTTTTCTGTTTAAAATGAAATTTTGAAAAGTCTCTACATTCCCCATAATATTTATATTGGTATGAAAACTGTTTTACAGCTTAAGAGAGAATTTGGATCTAGAGACCTGGATTAATTTCATACATGGGTTTCTCAGTTCTAGCAGAGAATGTTGAAACCTTATGTAGATGTTTTTCTAAATGTTGTTTTGTCTTTCTCTTTTAATATAAATGATCTTGAGTAGTGTTTGCTAAGTCCTAACATTTGGCATTTTCTAGCTGTCCTGTCTCCATAACTGAACTTGATCATCATGATAATGCTTGAGATACACAGGAAAAAATACAGTACCTGGAAAACATGGAGTACCTGAGACATTATCTCTACCTTTTTTATTCACTTGAAAATGAGTAACTAAAACTATATTATAACTTGGCTTCCTAATTTCCATTTAAGCAGGTATGGAGCATAACATCAGAGTACTTATTCCACCTAACTCCAGCTCCCAACAAGCCACTTTACATGCAGTAGGATGATACCAGAGAGATTACCAGCAGATAAGACTTCCAGAGCATGACATACAGACTACAGAAGATGATGACTTGCTGCTCTTACCCCAAAAGTATTCCCAAGACATTTACATAAATGATTCTGAAAATACTGGCTATAAAACAATCTATTTTAGTAATTTAAGCAATGGTATTTATTAAATCTAAAGCTGAACCGTCTGACTATCCACATCCTTCATAGCAAAGCTCTTCAGTAACGCATGGCAAGGCCTTCAGTGGAGCTGCACCTATTTATACTAGCAGACATTATACTCTTAGATTTTCAGACAAGGATTATTAGCTGTATATCAAAAAAGACATCATAGATTTACTTTGTTCTGCATTACTTCTGAAAATACTTCACAGTGCTTTACAGAGTGCAAAAAATTCTGTTTTCCCATCTTTGCAAGCAGTAGCAGTTATAATGGCAGGTGATAGCAGACGCATAGTAAACCAGCCAAAAGAGCAAAGGCTAAAAAGCATAGGTACCGAGTCCAGTTACTTTCTATGAAGCCCAGGGGAATGATGAGGTGAAATCTGTAATTTCTTCTATATAGGAGGAAGAAACAGTCTAAAAAAAACCCCCAAAGATTTTGAGGAAACTCTTAGAGAAAGGATGAGGTAAATGTTTAATATGTTTATGACAGTATTATCATTGCATTGTACCTCTACTGTAACAAGTAACAAAATGCTCGGTACACCTCTAATACCTTTCAAGGATTTCAAGGTTCCTAATAAGCACTAAGGGATGGATTGTGACTGACCATTCTGTGACTACAGTGGATGATGGATGCAGAGTAAAGAGCTTCTCTAATTTATGTGATCCACATGAGGACCAGGCAGGCTGTAGTCTTGCCCAGAAGGCAGGAGCACAGGATATGCCAAATTGCTCTTCTTTGCTTCTCCTCATACAGAAAAGAGAGCGAGCTATGGCTCTGTCCTTCCCCCTCCTCCATGTCCGGACACGGAGAGGTAAGCACACAGCACATCTCAAAGGAGCATAACTGGCTAAGCTTCCCTTGGCGCAACTGAAGAATTCTAGGAAGTTTCCTTCTTTTTAAAGCAGAACACTTCCTGATTTGTCCATATAATGTTACCTCTTAATGACAATTCGACTAACTGAATGGTATTAACCTAATCTGCTCCCAATTTATCTATAATGAAACTACACTGAATCTGTGGGTGCAATGTTCCCTGTTGTATGGTCAAATGTAAAGATTCCTGGAAACTTAAGTTGAGCATCTCAGTAATAGCATTTCATATCACAGAAACAACAGAGAGCCAAGAGGGGTGTGGGTTTTGGGTTTTAACTTTTTTCCAGTTGTTAAACAGTTTGCTCAAAAATTGAAAAAGACTTTTCTTCTTCTCCAGATAGCTGTTTAATCACTGCTTGAGGTTGAAAAAAGTGTGTTGGAGCAGATGGCAAGAACATAGGATTTAAGCAGGGGACAGATGTAACCATATTAGGGAGCCTGGAAGATAAATCTCTTGAAGTCTTGTGGCAGACGTGATCATTACTTTGTTTACATAGATGAAATATTACTGGTTTCAATTAACAGTTGCTGTTGTCCATATTTGGGATCTTTCCCCTTCAGATGGTCATTAAAACCTGTTGTAAATCATCATGTTTGTGCTACTTGCATACTGTGCATAAATCATGTAGGCATCCCAGCATCTCCATTCTTTATGGAAATTGTGTAGATAGATACTTATACAACATAAAAAATGGTATTTGCTTTCTATTAAGCAGTTTACAAGTACTGTCTCTAATGACGTACTGTCTCCTGTGATGTACGGGGGTACTAGGAAACCAGAAAAAGAAGGACATTTGTATTCAGCCTCCGTGCTGCCAATCCGTTCTTTGCCTCTAGCTCCCTCCCCGGTACTATCATCAGCATTGTCCCTGTCGCAAACAGCTCCGCTTAGGGCTCTAACATAAAGCATGGTTCTGCCTTTCGTACATCTGGAGCGTAGGAAGGCAACACAGTAAAGAACAGTATTCTCTTCCTGGGGAAAAATCCGTGGGTTGCATGAGAGACAGTGAGGAAGTAACATGTTATCTGTGCACAGCTTCCTCGCTGCTGAAACATGTGGAGGAACCTTTGTTGACCTTGGGAAAACAATGCTTTGCAGATATAAAGAGGAAGTCCTCTTAATGTGTGTGTGTATATACACACACACACTCTGCTTACATCTGTATACATATTTACATGGATGTTTGGGTGAATTCAGAAGCTGCTGCTTGAACACACTCTTTAAAAAGCTGTGATCTTAAAAATATTAAGAAAAACCCAAAACCAGTTCAGACTGCTATTATGTTGTTATAATTCCAGCTCATTCCTTCATTATTGCTGGAACTGAGAAACAAGTAGATGTGTGTACCTAAGGGGTGTTCTAGCATTAATCACAATACCTTTAGGAGGAATTATTAGCACATCAGTTGAACATATTGAATTAGAGCAGCTGTGAAGCACACATCCACTCTTGGTAACGTTTTCTTCCTCCAACTGCAAACTCTAAACATGCAGGGTGTCTAGTGTCTACTTGAACCAGATTTCTCTGGTATGGATATTTTTAACCATTAGAGTATTTTTTATGCTTGGTTTCAAGTTTAACTGAACCAACTGAAAATTCCATTTTGTTATGATTGAAGCAGGAAGCTTGTCCTCCTTATTAAAGGGTAAAAGACAATACGTGTGTATCATGTATTAAGCATAAACATCCTCCAAAAGGAGAGAGGAAGATGGTGATAGTTACAGAAATGTTGTATTTATCCGGTTCTGACTCCTATTTTACCTATAACAAAGGCAAGGGAGAGAATCACAGATCAAAAAAGTGGGAATATGTAGGAGTAAATGTCACCGACTACTTATGTTACTAGAACGTGGCTATTAATTGCACAGTGTAAAGCACTGCATTTATAAAGTCAGACCTGTATAGGTAAGCACTCCAAAATCAGGAAATAACAAAATTAAGGTGGCAGGTACCGCAACTGTGCTTCAGCATTGTGATGCAGTCTTGAGACATGATTACAGTGTCAACAAAAAATTATGCAATTTTATTCTCATAAATTGACAAGTAAATTTAGCAATATTTTACATTTCTTTAGTGTTTCTCACCCTGACGTACTGCGTGAATTAAGTGCAGCAAGACTCATGGAATGACTTAGTCAAAGAATAGGGAATAGCAATTACAGGTTATGTAAATAAAATATTTTCTACTATATTCTCATTCCTTAGGGAACTATACACTTTAGCAGTTACCCAATTGGGACATCTCATATCAAACTGATTTTAACTAATGACTTTTTATGATAATAACTGTTTCTAGATTCAGGCAATGTTAGAACTTTGGTTAGTGCCAAGTAATTAGTAATTAATGAAGTGCTAACTAGGTGCCAAAATGTAACCTATACTCTTTCAAATCATTAGTTACCAAAACAAGATTAAGAAGTATCTTTTCTGCAGTGCTCAGGAAGCTAGGCTGAAAGGCACAAAATTAATTTGATCTTATATTAATGTACAGTTTTAATCCCAGAGCTTTGTATGCAGCACTTTATGATCAGGCATGATCAAACACTATTTCTCTTTTTTCCCTTAAAATTTTTAGAATAATTTGTATTGTAATCTATACAAGCAAAGCTGATTACATTAAAGTAACTTACACTATAAATTTTTTAATCTAAAATGCTTATGCTATCTTCTGTTAATGAGAGTACAATAAACAGTGACTGTACTCTGCCGGCATTTTTATAGACTTAGATTCTACAATAGCAAGTGCACAGTATCAACATTTCATTACAGCTGCTCCTGCAAACATATTACAGTTCGTGTATGGAAGCATACACATTTTATGTTGCCTAATGGAAAAATGGTTTTGATATGTGAAATTAGAAATATATGGATAAATTTCCATCCTCTCAGTTGGTAGATAACGGTGAAGATGTAAGCTGTTGCTTTCAAAAGGAAATGTTATATCCTATGTAGTCTGAGGGGTTTCTATGTACGGTGAAGCTAGTTACACTCTTGCAGAGAAATGTAGCTTCTTTGTTGGGCAGTGAATTATATAAATAATCCTTGCTAATAAAATTTGGGACAAGTACGTCTGAAAAACAGCTTCTGAGATCCACAGTAACTAACTATTCAGAAGAATACTTATCTGTAGGATGGATAGACACATACCATTTCTAAATTTGTTCTCTAAGTTGAAAGTGGTGACAGCAAGTGTGATGTCCTGCAGGCTGTAAAATTTTCAGCCGCATTCATTTGGAACGACTCGTGTAACCACGTTTGTTCAGCTTTGGCCCTCTGCACCCGTTCCCTCGCAGTCTGCCAGTCACAAGTGACAGCGGTTTCCTGTCACTTTTGACAGCAGCTTTCTTCATTATAACCAACTATTTTGCCACATGTTTTCATCTAGTCATTTCCTCTCTTTTTGATGCTTCCTGTGATTTGAATATTTAACAGCACAGCTGCAATATTCAACTAATAATGAATTTTAAATGCATACTTAGTGTAATGGGGAAAATCTGTACCTATAAAATAATAAGGAACATCAGCTATGTGTATAGAGTGGGCAGCTGAATATTGGAAGGTGGTATCTCGGAAAAGATTTCAAAATCATAGGGGAAAAGCAACTAAACATGGGGCTCTACTGTAAAACTGTGACATTTCAGCACTTAAGTGGAATTGGGCATTTCAGTTTCACAGTCTAACGTACATTCTCCTTCCCACTCATTCTTTAAAACTCTTTTTGAGATGAAATGATAGCAAGACATCCAACATTTTCTGGTTTTCTCCATTTTGTATCTTGACATGTTGCATGCATGACTGTGTTCATATACTGAAGAGAGACTTCTACTGAACTATTGCCTAGGCTGCCTGCGTATTTCTTACACCTTTGTTTAAAGCCATCTACAACGTATAACCAGATTTCTTTCCTCCCGTATGTACTATGTTGTACTGATGACTATTTATCACTATTGAATTTGTCAGTATATTGTGTTCCTACACAGTTGGGTCACTCTGAGTATCTTCACAATCTGCCCCACAATTGTGAGTAGTTTTGTGTCTTCTACAAATGTTGTCTCCTTCTGTACAGCCTTAAGGCTATTTACCGCATATGTCCTATCACAAATCTTAAACACACCTGACTCTCTTGGCTTTTCACCATAATTATGAATGACCATGCGTTCTTCTGTTTCTTCTCTCTTAGTTTTTGGTCCATGACGTTTCTTCTTCCTCACAACCCACTTAGTTTTTCTGGAAGCATTTAATGAGAGAACTGTAAAATGTCTTTCAAAATTTGACACCTAACCCCTATATCCACCACTTAACTAATGTGGAGAAGCTTGTTTTCTGAGACAAAGTAGTTTGTCTCCCGCTTCAGTGAAGGAGAATGGCTTACAAAAAAATTACCTTTGCTTCCCCCCTCTGAGATGTCTTTACTTCCTTTTTTTTTTAAATTTTCTTTTCTTCCTATAATCTTATTTCTGTGTTAAAAGTTGTTGTGGTCCCAAAACTGGTGGAACATCTTTTCCATTCACTGACCCACCTGCTGAAAACCTTGGAGAAGGATGGCATTTGGCATTTTGTTTTCCTTTCACTTATCCTGGTTCAGAGTGAGTTTGACACTATGCCAGATTACCGTGGGAAAAAAACAAGAGGAAAGAACATTCTCTTTCTAGGCACAAAGCTTTATTAAAAGTGGGAAAATGGCACTGTACCTAAAGGTAATGCCGTTCTGCTTTACTGTCAAACTTGTGCCTAGTTTCTCAAATCCCTCCTGCCTTATTTTTCTGTCACAGTTTTAAAAGCTGTTGCCATCTTTCCAGCTTGCTGTACTCATTTAATCTGGGCCTCTCAAATATGCTCTGGATCCTGGTACGTATATTCTCACCAGTCTGCAACTCTATTAAAAATCAGGCACTATGCATAGCAGGTGGCTATATATTGGATGGGAGCAATGGGTTATCCAGTATATGAACAAATTACTGACTCTATCTCAAGGATGTGAAGGAAGCAGTAACCGTCTTAATTCCCTAACAGGATGCAAACAAGTCAATTCACAAGTTAATGAGATTAGGTATTGTTTGTGAAGCATTCTGAATATGTATAAATGCTAGCTATTTATTATTGTAATAACTTACTCGGGCTGGAGCCTCCCTGGCAGGGGGGTGTAAATGGAAAAGTGGGCGATGCCAAGTCCTGTCTCCATGACAGCAGCATTGCCAACAACTCTTGCGACTTCATGGCAATTCTTGCAAAATCTGGCGGTTTTCTGAGATCTTTCACTCCTGAAATGATGCAAACACCTTGAAGGCCCTGCTTTCCTCTTGTAAGCTAATCATTTCCCAACGATTGTGGGAGCAGAGAGATATCTAGAAAGTCCTTGCACTGCGCTCCTTCTAAATGAATTAATTTCTTAGCCATGGAATACGCTTTTTTTTGAGCCAGTCCTTTTCCTTGCCCCAGCTGTCTCTCCTAAGAAGGGGAGCGGCGCCCGCCGGAGCGCTGTTCGTCCTTCCGTGCCTCCGATTCCCCCCTCGTTTTCACCGGCGTTGGCGGGGGGG
>WAAD01024707.1:638213-668258 GCA_013389945.1 Fregata magnificens
TGCGTGCGTGTGTGTGTGTGTGTGCGCGCGTGTACGGCGACGGCGCTGCCCGGGGCCCCCCGGCCTTGCTGCAAGATGGAGGGATGCGTGGCTGTGGAGCGAGGCCGGAGCGCCCTTCTAGTCATTTATTCCCCCCCCGCTACCTGCGTGAGGGGCCGGAGAGCAGGTTGTGGCCTGGATGGGGGGGAAGCTGCCCCCCTTTGCTGTCTAGAGAGGCCCCGGGGGCACGGGGGAGTAGCCGCACACCGGGCGAAGGGGTTGTTTCTGTGTGTGGGGATGAGCAGAGTCGTGTTCCCGCGTGGGTCACCGGGCTCCGCGCCGCGGTAGGGCCCGAGGGAGGCCAGGGCGGAGCGGGGCGGCGCGGGGGCTGTGGCTGTGAGATACCGCTATCCAGTCAGCCCTTTCTCGGGGCGGGCTGGGGCACCTTCACGTTGAGTGGGGCCAAGTTACCGTGACATGAGGTGTAGGGCGGCACGACCCCGGGCAGGGTCAGAGTACACGGGCGGGGGGTGGGAGGGGTATTCAGGGTATCAAGCCGATATAGCGTTTCTTCTATATAAAACGGTGTAAGTTCACCGAGACTGCGTTGCCTTGCAGTAGACGGGGATCTGCTTTAGAGGGTAGATGAACAGATGATGTTTATTTGACATCAGGAGTGTTTGGCATGTTTCTTTCCTGGCAGCAGATGCTAGAAAAGCAATTATATAGATATATTTTAAACCAAGATGAGTGGTGATGGTAGGTAATAGTTTGAAGCAACTTGTCCCTGTGTGTTTAAATAGTAGTTACTCACCTAGTGAAATTCTGTGGATATGTTTATCTATTCAAGACATCCCCATGCTGACAAAAGGTGCCTTTGCACAGGTCTTATCCCCCCCACCCCTTTCTGTTCCTGTGCTAAACTAAAGGGCTTTGCTATCACAGACAGCTAGAAGAGATGGGGCTATTTCTTTTCAAATTGGATAGGTGGATAAGCAGACAATCAAATGTTTTGCAGGCCTGCGGTTTTTCAGTTTCTCTCAAGACTGGAAAATGTCACAGGATGCACAACTATTATATTCTTCTTTTTTCTTATTGCTGCCTGCCTCTGCAGCTGACTTGATTATAGTAGTATTGTGGTAGTGTTTTGTTTCTAAGCACAATGGGCTTAACCTTCTATTTGTATCAAACAGTGGTTTGCTACCTTTTTTGATATATAAACCTATTGTGTTTTTCAGTGGTTGTGCACATTTTTGTTTGATGAACTTCAACTCACCAGGTTTTTTTTTATCTTTATTAGGTCTCAGCAGGCCATTAGAAATAATACAAGGACCAAAGGTTGAAAACTACTGTTGATACTTTTGTATTGTCTTGATGCAAATAGTTTAATTTTTGACCCTCTTACAACAACATCAAATACAGAACAGTGAGGAGTAGAGAAATATATTGTTTCCCAGTGCTTTCTCTTGACAACATAGATGTATTTTTTTTAATGTAGTATTGTAAGGTTTGGTATCTATGATGACATAGCCAGAGGACTGATGTAGGCACCTCTACATGAGCTGTACTGGCTTGGGCCCTGCTTCTGTAAATTGATATGATCCACACAGGTGCCAAAGCTGCTTGAGTGAATTGGTACCATCAAGTACCACAGTATAACATAGTACAGAAGTTGATAATTGCTTTTGATCTTTATTAGCAGTGCCTCTGGTTACTCTGAAAAATATTTCACGTTTCTGGGATAAATAATTACATTTCATGTATGTTTGTTGGTTTTGTTTTTTGTTTTGGGTTTTTTTAAGGGAATTCTCTTGCAGAAGCAAAGCTATTACTGCTTTGTACAGCCTCTGCGCATCCCTGCATGTGGGTTGTCTGCAGTCTTGCTCAGAAGTTTGCTAAAGCTAGGTCACTTGAATTGAAAGAGTGCCCTCTGGTGACATCTGTATTTAGAGTTTGGACTGTATGTAAAGAAGCACTCCTGCTAGTCTGAAATCAAATATTCCTCCCAACAAGGTTGGAGTTGTATTCTGCACTGGAATGCTAGTGTGGCATCGCTGAAGTGGGGGATGAGCAGTCACTTGCAAATACATGTGGAAGATGTAGAGCAGTCACTTGGAGTCTGTTAGCCCCCTTGTGAAATATTCTACCTTGTAATTTGTTTTGCTGGATTTTGATGAGAAATGTTTGATTCCTCGGTCTAATGGAGGGGAAAAAAGAACCCTCTTCATGAGGGTATCCTGTTTACTGTCAGTGGGTTTTGTGGGTTTTTTTTTTTTTTTCCCCTCTGAAACCTGCCTTTGTGCAGAATTTTTTGAGACACACTTGTATCTTGCTGGTGACTGTGTAGGTTGAAAATCCCAATGTTTAGATATTTTGTTGATCTTGATACTGCTCAGCACCAGTGAGCAAGGGTGAAGATACAGGGCTAACTCTTAACTCCAGTTACCTGTGTAAACTTTGATTTTAAAATTGGCTGTGTTTGTAATAAATGTATTTAAGACTTCAGAAAGCTAATGAAGTCTTAGTTTGCTAATGTTCTGCTTGACATGTCTTTGAATATTAAAAGTTTTGAATTGATAAGGACACACCTCCATCTTAAACAGTCTATTCCCCTATTTTTTTTTCTTTGAGATTAGGGATTAATCTTTTCCTTTATATTTGCTTGGAGCTGAGTCATTTGGGCTCCTCCCTTCATTCAGTAAATAAAGCTGAGTTGAAAACTTCCTTTAGGGGTGGGGAGTGTAATTGGTTGCATTTTGTTGAAGTATAAGACATCAAAGGCATGGTATATTTCTGATTTGAGTGTTGGTTTACAGCCCTTGTTAGAAAAGATACTTAAGAATGTACTTTCAAAATAATGAGAAAACATTTCTGTTAATAACCTTTACATTTAAATACCTGGAACTGCTGCAGTAGAAATCAACTTTTAATATTCATGTATGCGGAATATTTATTGCATAAACAAAACCTTTGTGGGCTTCATGTTTTGTCTACTTATGAACTAATCACCTTAAAAGACTGCTGAGGCAAGAGAGTCTCAGTGTTATGCTTGGGTATTTTAAGTAGATGCTCTGTATGCTTAGTCCCCTAGAACGTGTGGATGTGTGACTGCAACTCTTTTTTCCTTTACAAAGATCCTTAAAGGCCCCATAGGACTCCAGGGAAAAAGGCATTGGAATCTTTCTTGTGGGCAAGCTTGTATCACCCAGTATTCTGCCGAGCAGAAAGGGGACATCTGAAATGAGAGCTGGAGCAAGGCAGTTGTGGGGTGTCGGATAGAGCTCTTGCCCCTCTTGCTGCTGCAGGGGCAGTCCAGTCACTGGGCTATGCTTGTGGCAGCAGCTCTCCACAGTCAGGAGGAGCTGTGTAAAGCGGAGAAGGTAGGGGGGAAAAAGCAGAGGGTGACCCAAAGTCACAGAAGGGGAGGATGTATTCAGCAGCATGGTATGTTCTGAACATTGGAGCTTGCTGTGACTTTCAAAAGTTAGCATGGTGTAAATGGTCATTGAACCTGCTTGCTGGCTGAGGAAGAGGGAGGCTGTTTCCTGTCTGTGTTTCAGTTTATAGGAGAGTTTGTCTAGAAAAACTGACCCGTTCACTGAAGCTTATAGTATAACAAAATAAAATACTGGGAAATCTAGTAGGCCAGTACTAAGTATTTTAAAATACAATGTTCCTGACATGCATAAAAGGTTAATGTTTACTCTCTTGGGCTCGCTGTTCTGAGGTGTGCCACTCTTGAGTACACTCACAGCTGGTCTTTTCAAAACTCCCTGCAGGCTTCCAGATGGGTTGTAGACTGTCATATGGCACAAATGGTGTCTTCCTTGAACCCATGGAGATGCCTTGAGAGTGCTCTCAGAATCCTTGCTATCCCAGCTTTATTGTCAATGTAACTTTCTCCATGGCTGTAACTTCAGTGCGGAGAAGGATGCTTATTGTGTGCCTTTCCGTAAGTAAGAATAGAATTCCCTTTTCCTTCCCCTGCCTGTGTTGTCTTACAGTCCCAACTACAAGAACGACAGTTTAGGTAGAACTGCAGGGCAGTAATGGTGGGGAAAAAAGAAGCTGTGTACCTTGCAGGTCCCAGAAGTTTTGCCCTTATTTCCATAGGGCTGCACCAATCAGGCTGTGTTTTGGCTCTTTGTGACTGTATCAGGTGCATCAACAAGTGAAGGTTTTCTGACCCAGAAAATCTCTGGGTGTGCTGCAGTGCACCTCTCTGCCTGACACCAAGAGGCTCAACAGCTGCTTGGTCAGAATATCAAGAAACGCTCGTCAGCCCCTCGTATGCATCATATTTGTGGTTTAAAAACCTGCTTATTTCTCAGTGGTAAAGAGCAGCCTCCTTTGTTAAAGATTAAGCGTGTAACATGGCAGTTGATGCCAAATTTGGGAGAGCAATGCATCTGTTGCTCCTTGATAGTTAAATTGAAGCTCTCCCTCCCACCCCGGTTTGTGTTTTTTTTCTCTTGGAAGCAGATATTGGTTGCAGTCCCCTGCAGTAGGATTCATCTTGGTGCAAACTCTTAAGAATAGTTAGTTATTCTGTTTCTTTGAGATGTCGGACTTGTGACCTATTCTCCATGCCTGTTTCAGATTTTCGTTTATATGTATATATACAACTATGTTTCATAGGCAATGTAAGCTTTAGATTGCAAGTGAAGTGGGAGAGGCATGTGCCTGCCCTATGTTGTCTGGTCTATCTGGGGAGACTGTAAGTCTCCCCCATATATTGCAAGTGTGACCACAACAGTTAATGTAGCTCGGTGCCTCATTAGCATGTAGTTGAGATTTGAACACGGATTAGAACAAGCTGGCTGAATTTCAATGCACATAAAATATACATGATGATGTGGATGTAATTATCAGCCTTCCTAATTGAAGGAGTGCATTTGCCATTAGGTAGAAGTGTTAGTGCCCTCTCGTGACTCTGGTTTATTAGTTGTTTTTTAGCAAACATACTGAAGCAGTAGAATCAGTTTTTTAAATCTTTGACTAGAAGATTGAGACCTCCTAACCTGATTAGAGCTGACTGGAATTTGGCTGAAAGTTGCCTCTGCCCCTCCTCCCATTCATTTTTAGATTGTTATAGCAGTTCCTAGTGCAAGTAATGAAATATAACTTGAAGAGAACCTGGGTCAGTTAAGGAAGAAAGAACAGCAGGAATAAGCAGAAATGACAGAGAGGGAGATCGTTAAACTTGCTATGGGGTCCTCTGCTGAAAAGTGGTCGGCCTGATTTAGTAATTTCTTGGAGCTTGTGAATCTTTTCACTTATACTGCTTGTACTGTATGTCTGTAGGTTGTCCAAGGGCTGAAGTGCTCAGAGTGGCAGAGAAGTGCATAACGGGGGTTGCAGAGGAGGAGTTTGAGATATGCTGGCTTTTGTGCTGTAACTCCATTTTAAAGTGATCTGGAGGCAAAATGAGGTGCAGAAGGTTTTGCCGGCTTTGGAGCCGTCTCAGTGGGAGTCAATGGCACTGATGCTTTGGGATATGTATGTGTTACTACTTTTTCTGCTAATGGAGCTGTGGTATTGGCAGCAATCAATTAAATCTGAAGTGACCTAGGACTGGCTATCAACTCTCTGACCATTGTTGTAGTAGTGTGGCATTAAAAGCTGTTTGTTTTGTGCCTCGCTCATTATTCATTAAGGGACAGCTTTGAGACTATGGAATTTGCTCTCCTCATTGAGATGGGCTCAGATTGATCATGCTGGGGAAGAAGAATATTGATCTTTTAAAAAAGTTGAAGGTGTATATTTTAGATAATAGTGGCTAGATAAAACTGGCAGAGATCCTGCAAAAGTAATCTTAATGCAGTTTGTAAATTTGATTGCTTTTGTCACATTTTTAAGGTGCCCAGGGTTTGGAGTAATTGTCTAAACTATAGTATTATATTTTTATTTAGATTTAGAATATATATAGATTTAGACTATATATTATATATATAATATAATATCACAGAGTGACTGGAGTTGGACCGATAAGTGAATAAACAGGACTAAGACAAAGCACATTTTCTGCTGTGATCCAACCTTTTCAGATTAATGTAGAGGCAGGCAGAAGCCTCCAATGAAAAGATGAAAGTCTCAATTTACAAAGTTTTTCTTTGTAAGCTTCATGTTTGAAGTTGTATCTGAAGAGACATGTGAGCACAGGTGGACTTGTGACTTGTTAGTTCCATGTAAAACTAAAATTCAGAAACTCTTTTAAAGCTTGTGTTTCTAGACCACTTGTTTTAGTGCCAAGTTGTTGATTTGATCTTCTAATTGCTCTTAAGTTCTGTTACTTGCTTGATGATGTTGGGGTCCTCCACAGTTGTAACTAATTTAAATTGATTTGTAATTGAGTTAGGTTGTGGGGCAGCTTATGTATTGACTGCTCACTTCTCACACTGTTTTGGCAGATATACTAGTAGAGTGAACTGTGTCAAGGAACTTACCCAGCTAAGAAATGAAGTGGGTTTTGGTTTGGTTTTGTTTTCTTTTGGTTTTTTTTACCCCTTGCTTTATTTTTCCTTTTGGTAGTTCCCCCAAACTGTTTATTCTTCAGCCATACAAAATCTGGTGCTGATGTCATGGCAGAGAAAGGAATGGAAAAAAGCAATTAGTGGTGGAGATGACTGGCAAGTACAAAATCGGAGTTCTCATAAACAGGCTGAAATCAATTAAGTGGATCAGTTGTTCCTTTGGTTATAACTGAGCTTGTGGAGTGCTGATTTCTGGTATTGAAGCACAAGCTCAACTCTATCTTGAATCCGTAGCTGGGTTTGCAAGTCTGGGAACTTGGGAGAAAATTCTTAGTTTCAGATTTCATGCAGAAACGTTTGAGGCATCACAGGATCCTTGTGACATTTCTGAAAATTCCTTTTGCATAGAGGTAAACTTAACAGTCGTTGCATCTTTTACAGTAGGCTGGTGGAGTGAGTTGGGAATTATGATGGTGTTACTGGAAACTTGGTAATACAGCCATTTGTCTGATCAAGCAAAAACTAATCCAGAAGCCTGTGAAGTATCTGGGGATTCCAAAAGCATCTGCAGTCAACTTGTGTGATGTGTTAGAATGCTGGTAGCATCACATAGTTTCTTAGGTGTACATTTTGGATTTCAAAATGCACATAAATTGTTTGAAGCACTAAATCAATAAAAGAAAAAATGACCCAAAGATTTGGACTACTCTCTCTCCCCCCTTAATGCATCACTGTTTTGTGCTGTCACTAATTAGTAGCTCTAATATCATGAGGTGTATTGATAAAGCATATGGTTAAGTGGATGACTCATAATCATTGTATTTCCTCTCCTACTCTGTCACATAATTAACTTTCTCTGTGTGGTTAAAGGGCACCTGAACTGTGCTGCTGTTGCTAGCAAGTCCAGACCACTCTGCCAACAGCCTTGTCTTTGATTACCATCCAGTTTTCCCATGTGCTTTATTGGTAAGTATACCTGAGCAGTGGCAGCTATCATCTCATTTATTTTTGGAATAATAGTCACGTATTCTTAGACTGACCAATTTGTTTGGGCATTAGTTGTCAGGCTTGTCTGGTAAGTACCTTTAAGTAATTGTGATATTCATCAAACTTTTATGGAAATACACCAACAGGCATTTTGGAAAGGAATAGTGTAAAAGAAGAGTAGAATCTATTGAATTCAGTCCTTCCATGCAGTTGATGTGATCTTCAAGTATCTTCTGGAGCTCAGAGTGCAAAATTACTGAAGGCTTAGCAAGATTTCTTCTTAGCTACACGCTAACCCTGTGTTTCTGAGAACCATGAATGTGGTGGACAGTGAGCAGCCTGAAACTTGAGATGTTTGTTAGGGCAGATAAAACCTGTGCCTTGCAGGTCTGCCTTAAGATAGGATGAGAATAAACATTACCTGGGTATCAGGCTTTATTATTATTACTTTTTAATGTGCCATGGTGTCAGGTGTGAAGTTTCTAATGAAACTGGGTTTTTCCATTTTATTTATATGATAATAGCAAATGTCCCTCTGTAGTAGAAATGGTTTTGCTACTTCCTGTTTGAAAAGTGCTTGGCTAGGTGCCCTCTGCTGGTTGATTGCCCTATTGATGATACATAATTTCTTCTAATNGATAATAGATTTTGGTATTCTTAGTGATATGCTTTGCTAAAAGCGCTTTTCTCCTTACTAGTGAAAAATAACTTTCTTTCTGATCCAGTCTAGTGTACGGCATTTCCAGTCATGGTAATAGATAATTTTTAATGGTACTTTAAACAAGTATGTATTGTGTTATGTTGGACAAGGTCTTAATTACAAATGTACCAAATGTAGTAGTACCAAATCTAATCTCATTATTAAACTGTGATTCTTTGGTTATTTTTTTTTATACTGCATAAAGCCCTGGCGTAGACCTAGCTATGCTGGCAGAAAGTTATTTTATTGGTGGAAGTTGTTTAGCTATACTGGCAATACCTATTAAAGTGCTCAAAGTGTCCACCCAGAATACTTCTGAAGGAATTTGGAGAGGAAAAATGTTGTTAACCAAACTGTAGTCAGGAGATCAAACAAAAAGGCAAGCTTGATACTTCACTTGAGGTGGGTGCCAGATGCACAATGTTTTATAAAGTTGAAGGCATATTAAAGAAGTGGAAAAACTACTTCTGGGGTACAGTGTTTTTTAACCTTTGAGGAATGGCAGCTTTTCATAAGCAGATAGTGTGCTTTAGGACCTGCTTGCAGGTAGTGCTTCCTCACTGTCTGCATGTAATGGCTTGCCCTTGTACTTAATTAACTTGCTGACACTTTTTTTTTTTAATGTGGATAGGGTCTGTGCGATGACTGAACTCAAACTGCATTTCATGCTGTGACTTGTGTTTAATACTTCTGAAAAGTCAATCTTGACTCTTTTCTGAAGCTGTCTTGGTGGAAAGGCTTCTTCATTAGCACCTAGTTCATGTTTCAGATAAGGTAATTTAACTTCTCTTAAATGAAGTATTCATACAAATCTGTGCATAAGCTAGCATTCAGGGACTTTGATTTGTTAGAGAGAGATGTCTAAAAATTCTGTTAGAGACCAGCAATCAGAACTGCTTTAGTTTCTTCTCTCTTTGGTAACAAATGCCGTATGACTAGGAGAGGGAAAAGAAGTATCTGTGTATTTGTTGTTACATGATCCCAAATTATTTTTTTTGCATGTACAATGGAAAGTTTTAAAGTATTTAAGGGGACGTTATGCCAGGGCATCTGTAGAAACTTACCAAAAACCTTGGGTGTTTTTGTCCTGTGAAATCCTGTGCCTTTGCTGTTCAGTTTGATTAGTTTATGGGAGAAAACTGAAATGCTGACAGGTGTGGACACTTAGAGCATGTGCTTGTTGTAAGTCCAAAGTGAATATATGCAAAATGGGTACGAGTTCTTAAACAAATTTAGACTTACAGTAACAAAGGTATATATGGTAATGATTTGAGGCTGAGACAGTTTTGTTGAGGAATAATTCTTGATCCTAATTTTATAACTTAGTTATAAGACAATAAAGACATTAATTGAAAGGGTATTGCTGAGGCCAAAAAGCCTTTTATAAAGAATAGCTTAGGAAAATGTGATATCTGTTGTGCAGATCTGTATAGTAATATGATAATTCAGAGGTGTGTCATATTTGTGTTATGCTAAGTTAGATAGACATAGAAATCTGGTTAGCCTGTGTTAAGTGATACTGCTAAAAAGGGAAGCTTGTTTGATAAATAATGCAAGTAGCTAAGATGAAAGATGTCTTGCTAAGCTATTGTGCCCACAAAGCTTCTGTTAAATCCCTCATTTATTTGTAAACAAAGGTATATTGTAGTAAAGTTGAGATTTTTAAGTAATTATTTCTGTTCTACCTATTTTTTTTAAAAGAGCTAGCTCTTATTTTCATGACTTAAAAAAAAATTCCATGGTTTTACATACTCTTTCTTCCCCTCTCTCAATGAAGTGATAGTCTTAAGTGGAAAACAGAATCAAGCAGTAATGGAGCTAAAGGACATGGACAGAAGTGAGATCTCTCCAGGGAACAGGAAAAAAGACAGACTTCCCTTGCTGTCTTGGGATATGCTGGAGTTTCTGGGTTGCCTTTAGGTGTCAGATTTCTGTGTGGACTGCTACTGAATGTCATGGATATCTTCTTGATTTTACTTGTCGGAGTGAGGGAGAGAAGATGAGGAGAAGTGATGAGCTTCAGCAACTGAAGTTTTTGTTGCTGGTCTTTTTCTCTGGTGTCATTTTTCCCTATTACATTCCAGGTCATTAGTGGAATTGGATACCTTTTTTTCTCTAGGGCAATAGGGCGTGTTTCTATGATCTTATCATTAGACTAGCTGATCAGTATTTCTTTGCGGCTTTTTCTGTATCTATGATTCTCCTAATGTTGGTAGAAGTGCTTTGCTTACAGGAAGAAAATTGCAATCCTTTGGAATTCATAATTGGCATTTTCTCTAATGTAGAGGAGGTGGACGTTGTTTAACATAACAATCCTCAAAATAAGAAAACACATCTTGGAAGAGAAAAAGTGGTCTTGCGTAGGTTGGAGGTGCCATTTGCAAATTGTGTTCTTTTTTGGGCACGGAGCTGGGTTGAGCATGCAGTTGGGTCCCAGAGTGAATTGATGTTGAGTTTGCTTCATTCCTCAGTGAGGGAGCTGGCTTATGCAGCAGTCTCTGTGGTAGAGCAGCCCCACTTCCTGCTATTTGATAGCTTTGTCAGATTTATGGTGTTTATTAGCCACACGCAACTCAGCTGGAAAACCCTACTCTGTTGTTTGTCAAAAACTAGATTCTTAGATTGGAAATATCCTGTAAGTCACTATACGAAGATTGTGTTTAAATTGGTAGCTACGTTTGCTGTTTTTGCTGAGGTTGTTTTTCTCTGTCTTGGAGGCAGTGGAAGATAAGTTTATGTAGCTTATTAAAATCCCTCAGCTTTTAAGTGATAAAGCTGTTTCAAAAGTATACTACCTGCCAAAAACACACTAACCATGTTGTGGCTAGTGACTTCAGTGATACTTCAACAGTAAGGTACCAATACTCTGCTTGTGATGTGGCTGACTCTCATTTATGTTTAAATAACATTCATGACCAAAATGGACGTCCCCAACTTGGCAAGCTGAACATGAAACCAACTAAAACCTTAAAGTATTTTCAAAGTGCAGCCAAGGTATTGGCTTTTTTGGCCATTCTTTTAGCAGGTAAGAGGCAACTCACTTCCTGGTAGTATAGAATGGGGAAATGATTTACTAATTTGTGTGTGGTTTTGTTTTTTTAAAAAAAATTATTTACTAATATGGATGATCTTGGCTTTGAGCCAACAGTGAAACATCTGAATTTATTTAAAATAATATATTTTTTTAACTGTGGAAAAATTTATCCATGCATTCATTTCTTTCACCAAATTATTTGTTGCTCAGATTTTCCAAATTCTCATGGGTAGTATCAGTTTAATCTCTCATGGTGGTGACACCATGAAGTGTTGCAGTATCACCAAGTATCAAAACACAGTGAAACCTTTTGTCAAAGACGTAGCACGGCTAGGAGAAGTGGGTGCGGATAGGGCTTGTGCGTTCTCTCTCTTTGCTTCTGCCCCTCCACGATACCCAGCTGATTTACTGTTACTTGCTCATTGGACTCTATCTCACAACATGAGAGGTCCCAGCTTTTCTTTCCTATTCCTGGATTATGGCCTTCCATCACCAGTACACTTCATTTCTCATTCTGGGGTCCACGGGCTTTCTCACCTCTGAACCTGTGTAGTGTGTTTGGCAGTCTTGCTTTTCTGTGATGGTTTTTCAGGAGGTACAAAATGGACTGTGATCTACCTCTGGTGCTTTTTAATGTTGGAGGGGAGAGGCCACATGAATAACATCTTCATTGGGGCTATCCGGGTATCCATCACGGTACTGCTTTTCCTAGCTAGGAGAACATACCCATGCCACAAGTTGATTGCTTGAAGTGATACATTTAAAAATAGCTTTCTGTGACTATTCTGCAGGATCTTCTTTGTATTTATTATGAAGTAGAATGTTTTTGTTGGAGGCTCGAAGCCAAATTTTACCAAATCTTCCTAGAAGGAAATAAGGGGAGATTCAAACATGTTCAAACAGATCTCAAGCTTTTTTTATAATGTTTATCCACTCTTTTTGGAATCTTAAAAAACTTACATAAAATTCACATCATCAAGAGAGCAAGAAATGAAGTAGATTGTGTGGTTTGATTCTGCTTGATCAGTATATTTGGATATACTTCTTTCTCTCTGAACCTAACACACTGTTTTAATTAGATCATTAATGCCTTTCATGTTTTCTTTAAACTATTGCATCAGAATACTTTAGGGGGGACACCTGGGGGTCATCTAGTCCACACTTGCCCAGCGCATGGCAAAGACCATTTATTAGTAGAACCATTTGAAAATACTGCAATGTAGAGTATTTTAATATATCTTGTATGTCATCAAAGAATACCTTCTGGAATTGCAAATTTACACAATTTCGGAACCAGGAATCAAATTCACTCCTTGCTGCAATATTGCAGTGATAAGGTCTTAAACTCACAGTAATCAGGCATTAAAAATGCTTAAATGGTGCAGAACTTAAAAGCACGTGATTCTGCACAACAGGGTTTTCCACCTGGCAGCCTGTGGGCTGTGGCCTGCCTGTGTAGGGCAACAAAATGTCCTGCTGGCAGCTGGGTTCCCTGTCGAGCTCTCCCAGCTCAGTTTGTTTCCCGGCATAGCTTTCTCTTCACTGGTGGTTTTTTGTCGCTTCAAGCAAGGCTACTGTCTGTTTGGTGTGCAGTGTCCACTTATATTTCTTATGTTGACAGATTTCCTTGTACCTCCAGGACAAGGTGCAAGGATGGTTTAATGTCAATAATGATGAAGCAGTATCAAATCCGTGTCCAAATCATAACTTAGGCTACTGGTTCCAAATATTTAAAAACTCTTACTCAGACCCTTTGAGTTCTCTGTATGTTGTGGCCTTTTTTTCATGTTTTTCCTCCTACTCAAGGTGAATCTTGCGTGACAGCAAAAATGCTCGTCTTGGCCAAGCTGTGTATTTATTTGGGTGGCTGAAATTTTTTTTCTAACTAAAATTCTTAAGGCAGCAATATAAGGCATGACAGGGTCTCAAAGAAGTGTTGTATTTTCATTTAGATGAGGTGAAGAATTAGCTTTCATTGGTTTGTTCAGAATGGCTACTCTCTGTTGCTTAAGAGTAAGCCAGTGCTATTGATTAGTCTGGGCCAGAAGATCTCTTCTCTGTAGAAGGGGGGGGGGACGGGGGACGGACGGACGACCATGACTCTTGTGCAAAATTTAGGACAGAACTCCTGCAAGGTTTCCTGCCAGAAGTTGCCAGAGAACAGTAAAGCTTACCTGGTAGGTGTTTAGGATCTGAGGATCTTTGCTTTTGTTCTAACTGTGATTTCCCCAGGATTTGCACTACTCCTTTGTTTTAGCGCTGTGATGGTTTTGGTGATCCTGGAAAGGAAAGCAAAGTATTTTCTAATCAGTGTGCTAAGATTAGAGATTTCAGCTGTTTGTACTAACTGAAGTAGCAGTTTATAGTGGATTTTTTTGGAAGGTGCCAGCCTCTGAGCTTTTTAAAGATACAGTTAACAGCACCGAATGGTCACATAATAATAGGTTTTGTGTTCTAGTTGTAATACCTTGTCACCTCCTGGCGTGGACTTTCTTGCATTATACCATTCTAGATTTACTTTTTATCAGTTAAAAGATTAACACAAAGATGAATGTAATTTTCTTTTTAGTTAAATGAACTGTTAAACTGCATGATTTCCTTAAGAAGAAATAGCGTTATCTCCTGTAAAACAGTAGATTTACATTCAAAACACCATTCTCCTCCAAATCTCTATCAAAACTATATTGTGTACAGGCTATCTCTCTGTCATTGCTCTCAGATCCAAGTTTTCAGCTTGCACATCTCTGCACCTAAATCAATTTTTAATGCATGCATCCATTGATTTGGCATAAATGGACACAGCTGCAGTTCATAAGCCAAAGGATATGTTTGAGTAATAATTATCCAGTCATCCAGTGAATATCTCAAATATTCAAGTAGAATTTGGATAGGATATCACTTGTGAACTTACTGTGCTGAGTTCATAGTTCTGGAATAACCTCAAAAATCCTGCTTGACGGACTGTATTGAAGGCATACTGGATCGTTGTGTGTGGGGTAAATGAGCTGGACTTGACTCCTAAATTCTCAAAAGACCAGCAAATGCTGTTATTCTGTCAGCAGTTGCCATAGTCTTGGAGGCATATAAAAATTGCAGGATTCCCCGTGCTTTCTGAGAGATCTGGAAGAAAATGCTTGTCCCAGCTTTGAACACGTTTAGCTGTTCTCACTTGGCTTAAGTGTCTACAACCTTTCTGTGCCTGTCAAACTATGCAGACCAATCAGCATTGTGTGTACATGTGCATCTTGTGCCTTTACTTCTTTAATGCCAGTAAACTGTGTCCAGGTTTGTGTTCTCCTTTCCTGTCTTGTTGATCATATTGCCACTAAATCCAGTGTAGAGCAAAAGGATATATGCACCTGTTCAGTGGTTAATGATTTTTCCATTCCTCATTTGAATCATGGCTCACAGACAAAATAGGGTGCCTCTACCTCGTTAGGAAGTAATTTGAGAAATTATTTGATTTCCTTGGTCCCTGGTTAGTTTAAAGTTGTCATGTGTGCTGTAAAGAACTTTTATGGTTAATCTTTCCCCTGCAGTTTGTCTCTTTCCCTGTTTTGTAGCAAGAATTTGAGGCTTGCTTTTACTACCAGTAGAGGTATACAAATGTTTTTGCATAGTTGGTTCTCGTGCTTTGCCAGCTATGCTTTTCAAATTAATGCTTGTGCTACATCTCAGTGTCTTTTTGATGTCTTCTGGAAAACATTGTATTCTACATCAGTTATACAAGTTCTACGAACTCCGTAGGTATTTATTATGTCATTCCTTCTTTAGAGCAGGTCCTTTCATCAATAATGTAGATAGATGGCTTAGAAATAGCTCCAGCAGGGTTCTCATTTATACTGTCCATTTACCTGAAATTGCATTTAGGTTTTTCTGGTGATTCAACTGTTAGTGCACAAGAAGTAAGGTGGGTATGCCAGAATTTCAGGCCTTCAAATAAATTCCTGTCTGCCTTCAGTATCTGAAGAGACAAGATTTCCCTGCAATCTACTGTACGTTTCTGTTTTGATAACAAGAAAAAAGTCTGATACCATCTTAAATATGCTATCCTCCTCCATGAAAATGTTCACTCTAAATTATTTCAATTGAAGCGAACATATGCTTGATCTTCAATTTCAGGCGCTTTGAGTAGGCCATTTACATCTGGTTGGGCCAGATGAGAAATCCTCTGTGGATTTATCTGGTTGTTCTTGAACGTTTAAAACAAGGTTCCAACATCCATTTGGTTTGTTGAAGTCCTGGATTTGTGTGAATTAACGTGGATTTGCTCAGATTCTGTATCATGCTTTATTAGGCAGATGCTTTGGTGGTCAGCAGTTACTGACTGGTCTTGAGTGAAGAAAAGTATTTAATATTAAACTGTTAGTATTTGGGTCTCTACCTGCTCTCTCATTAGTTGCCTGATTTACTGAGGCTCTTCCAAAGGGAGTTAGAAATGCAGGAAAGATGTGGATACTTGGATGGATAAATTACTGGTTTGTGTATTGTTTGCTTGTAGAAGTTAGATACTCTGAGCTTGACACAGTTTCATAAATGAATGCAGGGGATAGTGGCACAGGCAGAAAATCCAGGTCTCTAGATGTCTATTATAGTTCTGCATAATAGTCATCATATAAATATAGACAATTCAGATGCTGTTAGATTTTTCCTGTTAGCACCATTTCTATAGCAACGGTGCAAACTTCCATATAGATGCATGATGTTAAAAAAGAATAATTATAGAGAACATCGTTGAAATGTCATCACAGGTGTTATTGATAGACTGTACTCACCTCTCTGAAAGCTGAATTTTAAAACAGGCTAAGATATTGTGTGTCTTGTTCAAGAAAGATCCTCATTGTCTATTAATGGCTTTACAAAAAATATGGTAAAATGTTCTCTCAACAGTATTTTCTTCTTCCTGAATGAGAAAGTCAGGCATTCAGTGTGGGAGGAGTTTTGCCTTCTTTTCCCTAAATGTAAATCTTTGTTGTCTTACTGTACAAAGAGAGTGTGCAGTTGAGGCAGGTGTATGTACTGAGTCGTTAATTCTGTGGATTTGGAGGCTGTTACTGAGCAGCAGTTGGTACTTTGTCATATCTCGCTTGTTAAAAATCTATCGTAGTTTTGTTTTGATCATCTTGGTTTTGATTTGGCTGTTCACAATTTTTACTCTAGCACTTAATGCCTACAGAAGATTATTCGATGAGTTGCATGGATATTTCAGTTTTCTTTACAACCATGTGTGATGTGTAGGTTTACACAGAATATTCAGTCTAGATCCTCACTCTCAGTTTTCATCCCTGGTTTTTCTTATATGTGCTTTTGTGGTGATTGTTGGTGACAGTAACAAAGCTCATGCTGCCCGTTGTCCTCTCTGTTTCAGAACTTGCAAGTGTGCAGTTGCACATAAAATTTTATTTAAATATTTTTCAAAAATCTTTTTTCCTGTGAAGTACTTTTTCTGTTCTGAGAGAAGGTATGCCACCCACATGGGTCTGTTTGTAGATTGTTATAACAATTTTCTTCAAGTTTGTCTTCTGCGGGAATGTTTAGTGTTGCCTTATTTAAAATAAAAAAATTTTAAAAAGTAAAACTAGGAATATAAAAGGCATCTTCTAGAGACTTTTCACAGTGAGCGTGTTGTGATATTTTTGCTGATGCGCAGTCTATAATAATTCTTCCCTATTCATGTGTTGTTTGCATTATCCAGAAACAAAGCAAAACTGTGGATCTGAGTACCTCTGAAAAGAAGATTTGCATCCTGAAGTTCATGCTAGTAGCATTCAGTGCTCCACTGTTGCATGCTCTTACGTATGACTTCTCTGTTCAGAATGTTGTCCACAGATATATTCTGTGTATTCTGCTGTGCCTGCACATCTAACCCATAATAAAAATATTTTGCAAACTGAGCATCAGTTAATCAACATGACATTAATCATTTACTACTAGTCTTGTTTGCAAACAAAACTGATAGCTACATGGCCATGTGGTGGGGGTCTTGGAAAAGCCAATTGTGGAAAGGTTGTTATCTTATAGAACTGCCTCATTAATTAAAAGTATCTGCTTCTAGTTTAAATCATGCCTATTTATTTTCTTTGCCCTCTTTTTACTTCTTATTAATGGAAATAAATATCAGTAGTTTCTATCTTTCAAAAATATCTCTAGGTGTGTTTGGGGTTAGGAGGGATCCTCTTCTGGTTCCTGACTGAGCAAGCCTGGATTTCTTCTTCAGATGTTTCAAGAAATGTTGCTTAAACAGGCTAAAGTGTCAGCAGGCTTGAATTCTGGAGATGGAGACTCTGGAGGGCAAAACCTTATTATACTCTATGTACAATCTGTGCTAAAATAATTTTCTTCCCTAATGCTTACTCTTGTGGTGTATGGGAGGAAAAACAAACCATACATCATGACTTCAGATCTTCAGTCTGTTCTGACAATGATTGTAAAATAATAGCCAGATCCAAAGGAATAAAACGTTCTTCTGTGCAATGTCCTTTCTAAGGAACTACAAAACAGAATAGAGGCTTGTAGGTGATCTCCAAAGAAAGAAGCTCTGGGAACCTGAAGCAGAAACTTCTTCAGTTCTTGTGCAGTTATCTACTTAGTGAACCTACATTTTGTCTTTTAACTCTCAAACTCTGCTGGAGAGACCTTTTGTTAGAAGAAAGCAAACCTCTTACAACCCAAGGCTAAACTTAAATAGCATGTACACATGTTCACATTTTTGGCTTACTGCATTTGTTGCCTGCAATGATTCTTTCCTTCTGCTTGTTTCATGCCTGCATTGTGTGAGGGCCAGGATCTACTACTGCTTGCAGCTGTGTACCAATGTTAGTGCTAAAATTTGTTGCCTTGTGCTACGGTATCTACCAGTTAACTCTTAGCTATGAGTCAGTCCACTGAGTATAGCTGGCTTTTGAATGGTGGAAGTCAGAACGGTAAGGATCTCCTTCCTATTTGTAACTAATTTTAAAAACCTTCAGTTTTGAGCTGAACTTCTTTATTGTTGTTGCAAGTTGATTACAAACTGAGCTAATAGTTTAATTTTTGTAATAGGATTGGGTAAACAATTAGCTTGTGCCCTGGAGAAGGATATTCTCCTGGATTTTTTAGGTTTTTTCTTTATCTCATCTGAGGAAATGGAAGCTATGAGTTGTACCAGTTCTTGAGATAAAGAGCAGAGCACTGAGTGCTGGAGCACCACAAAGAAGGGATCTTGGTAGCTGGAAACTGAGTAAGATACGAATCAGACAGAGCCTTACTATGTATTACGTTAATGTTACCTCTCTCTCTTTCTTTTCTCTCTCCCCGCCTTGCCCCCAAAGTCAGAGAATGAGGTGCATAAAAGCAGCAATAAGATGATTTTGTTGTCCAGAATGTGAGCGCACATGTGATAGTGAAAGTGCTCTGTGGGTAGTATCTTCTTAAAAAAGAATAATAATTTCACTTAATTGTCTGTCCAGGTAAAGCCTTTTCTAGGGTAAGAGAATCTAAATTAAGGACCATATTTAAATTAAGCTTTTTTTTTTTTAATTTAAAACTTCATTGTCAAACCTAACAAAACAATTTTTTGTTCTATTAGTTGCTATTCTGTGGATTCTAATTTCATCTGTCTTGGAGCTTAAACAGCTAATACTACTGTGACTGTTGTGCAACAGATGCTTAGCAAAAGCATGGATGTGTGACATAACTTTGAGTGATTGAGTTGTATGAGTATAGAAGTACTTCAGAGTTTGCAGCAGGACTAATCAAACCAATGAAAAAAGGAGTCTGTGTTACTGGGTTAGCTATACTGCTGGTGCAGGCACCATATGACATGATTTCTTTCAGGAAGGACTCTAGTACCAACTTAAGCAGCTATGTTTTTTTGCTTTTAGTACTGTTTTCTGGAAACTGTTGAAGAACCCGATTGCTGTATTCTGATTTTGAACATAAATTTACGTTTTATTCATACTCCTGGTTTGTCCTCCTGATACTTAAACACGGCAAGTGTATCCTCATGCAGATTTCAGTTTGTTAGCATAAGCAAGTGGAGGTCTCCTGGTTTCCACTTCTGCAGTAGAGTCTTCAGTGAACATGGAAGCCCTTCTCTGCATATATTTTGCTCAAAAATCTTTTGGAAGCCAGGTGACCAGAACTGCATAGAGTACAGGACCAAGGTCTCTTGTGAAATGTTTTGGAGGTAGCATTTGTCCATAACTAATGCAAACATCTTGATCTCATGTGGCTACTTCATGTTTACAATGCTGGTGGCAGTCATTTCCAACTGATATGCTGAAATTCATAGCAGAAATTTTACGGGGTTGTAATTGGGTTACACAACCCAAATGATCCTTTAATGATTGACTTTCATTTTTCATTCTTCTGTCCATGAGATAGTTTTATTTGCCCTGTATTATGTTGCTTTCTTGTTTTATCATCCAAATGTTTTATCATTCTAACATTTGTATTGGTGTTGCATATTTAATAACTGTTAGTGATCTCTTCCTACTCTAATGTTATGCTCCCTTATTTCTGTTTTCGTCATCTCTCTACCCCATGCATGTCTTCTACTAGTGTCTCTTACCTCAGTCTTCACTAGTGGCAGCTTATCAAATGCTTTACTAAGATTCATGCTTCTGACCGGAGATTTCGTAGTATGTGAAATTTTAGGTCTGGAATTTGATTATCTTCAATGATAAATGTCCTGTAGGAGGGTAGGGTTATATTAAGTTGCTGGAGCTTTTATTTAATGTCTATTGTGGAAGTTTCTATTTTTATTGATTTTGCTATCTTGTATTACCTCTTAATATTATCACGCTTACTGAAAACTGTATTAAAGCATGTGTTTAGGTGGCTTTCGTTTTTCTTTTTTAATGCTGTATACATACTGTCTTTGCAGTAACATAGTTGGGGTTCTTTTGTTTTGGTGGGTCAAGTGTAAAATGGAAGAGTATTGCTTGGAAGGTGCAGTTTGGTTTGACTTGAGAAAAATCTTCTTTCGTAGTTGGATGAACATTCTTCGTCCTGTCGCCTATTCCTTGCTGACTTTCTGCTTAATTGTGGGGCTTTTGTGTGTGGTGTTTTTTGTTTTGGTGTGAGGTGTGTGTGTTGTATATTTTTAATGTTTTGTAGGTGTTTTTGTTTTGGTTTGGGTTTTTTTAGCAGTTATCTCTACTTTTGCCTTTTAGACAATAAGCTTTATTCCTATCTTTAGACATGTTTCTGGTTTTACCTAGCTGTACATAGCTCCTATGGATTTTGAGAGGTTCTGATGGGAAGTAGTTAATAAAGAACAGTGGCTTCTGGGGCAAGAGAAGGAGGCCATGCATTTCTCTAAGTTAGGAGCATTAAAAGCCTGGTGGTCTGCTCAGACTACCTTGGCTTTTTTTTTTCCCACTGCAGTACCTGTAAGGACTCTTGTTACCACAGTGCAGCTTTGTGCTGCTTCCTAAATCTTTCCTGTTGCAGAACAGACAACATGCAGCCTGGCAAACAGGTGATTTTTTTCTTTAGTGTTGGGCAGTATGTTACTTTGCTAACACCATCCTTATGTACACAGATATTCTAGGTATATTGAGGTGTATGTGCACCAAACTGCAGGGAAGAACTGTGAGTGTGATCAGCTGTTGCCCTGATGGCAGAGGGCATGGGTACTTGTATGTGGTAGTGGCTGTAGTGCCTGCGTGCTAGGGCACTTTGTCTTCCTTCCTTGGCACCTGTGTGCCTCTGGGGCATCTTGAACCACTTCCAAACAGTTAACTTGAGTGTGTGGCAGCTTATATGCAGCTAGGGTCACGCAGCACCGCTGTACAGCAGAACGTCCACCTGCCAACTTGGTACAGACCAGCAAGAGGTGAGCTTGGTGTGCGAGGCATCCATGTTGGGGGTTGGGTCAGCAGAATTTCCTGTATCCCCCACTTGCTCAAGGTGCGACATGTTACTGAAATGAGTCTCACAACACCTGTATAGTGATCTTGTGGGAAGTATAATCAATATTCTCTTCATCTAAAAAACCAAAAACCCAGGAATCAGACTAAAAGGTATTTCATAACTGTATGCCTTATAAAGATTAAGGAAAAAGTATGTGGACAATGCATTAATAAAGTGGTAGCATCTTAACATGGCCATATTTTCAGTATTGTTGGATTTATTTTGGCCATATTGTTGTGAATTTTTAGCAGAGAGATTTTACCTCAAACCACTGAGGGTGGGAAGCACACAGGAACCCAATACCCAAAACCACAAGCATTTCTGGGTGTTCTTCATGTAAGGTAGGAATTACAGTGTGCAGAATGAGTAACTGTAATAGAGGCTCTTTCTTGAAGCCCTACATGGTAAGGAGCTATAGATTAATTGATCCATCTTGTATTTAACAAGTTCTGATCAAAAGAGCAGTGAGGCATCCAAGATACTGAAGTGGTTCCACAAAGTACTTCCAGACAGAAGCATCTGACTTGGTGCATATTAGGGGAGTGTGACAGTTGCCTGAAGAACTTGTATTTCTTTTTCACTGAACCTTCTACCTTGTGTTCAGTGGTTAGAAGCAATGTTAATTTAGAAAGCGCCAAGCAGTGCTGGAAAAAATACACTTCTAACTAAGAATCAAAATCCAGAATTAGAATTCAGTCAGTGGCTCCAAGATTTCACTGAAGTATCTTGAGGTCCTGGTGTGGAATAGTTGAATCTAAGCTAGGCTGTACTATGCATGGGGGAGTGAAGATTCAGTGAAGCCTGAAACACTGCTCTTCCTTGTTTAGAAAGAAATAGGTTTCTCTGTACTGTTTGTCAAAATACCAATGAGAGTTTCTGCAAGATCAGGAGCTCGGGTTGGTTGAGTCTGGAACTGGTCTTTTGATTCTTACAGTGCTTTCAAAGGTCCCCAAAGTCTTTGATAGTGGCTTTGCATTCATAGTTGATGATTAATCCATGCAAGGCACTTCTGTTTTATTTGTGGGGATCTGTGATCAAAACAACTCACATCTTGTACTGACATTATGAATACGAACAAAGAGGATCTTGGTCATCATGACTCTTGAGGCATTCAGAAAATTGTACTGTGGCTATGTTTCCTCAAAGCTTTTGTACTGTTCTGGACAGGAAGTTTTTAATGTAATTTTAGGGTTGTCTTTTAAAATGCTGTTTGTACAGTATATTTTTGGGATAGTGTTTGACCTAAGCTGAGACAAGAATATCCCTGGATTCTGCTGTGGAAGGGAGTCAGGCTTAGGTGTCCTGTCAGGCACCTGTCAGAGTCCAATACTCTCTGACCAGGTTCTTTTAGATATTCCACACATGGAGGGTGTAATGTTTAATATTAAATTTACTATTTGAAAATAGTTGATGTTACAGAGGATTTCTGATTTAGCAGAGTGATACAAAATATACTGAAATCACAATACAAATGCAAGTTAAACTTAGCAAAATATAGCAATTGCAATATACAGTTCAAACACAATAGCAACGTGATCCCCATTACTGGTCTCTAGGATACGCTCGCTGTCACGATGTTGGGTGTCCCCAGTTGCCGGGAAAGAATACGTGGGTTGAAGCCAGCTCAAGCCTGTTGCTTTCTTTGAAATTCTGTTGTAAGTTGTTTAATTTTTGTACTCTGTTTTGGGCCTAGCCATGTACTCACTCCCACCATACTGGTCTAGCTAACTCAGGGAGACATTCACTTTTTTAATGAACTCAGGGAGAAACATTTACACCAATAGTTGATTCACTCAACTGTAATATAGTCAGATGATTTGCTCAACTGACATAGCTATTTATCTAAAACAAAGGCCACCCTCTGGTCCCCTTTGTGCTGAGATAAAGTCAGCTTCTTTGCAACAGCTGTGGTCAGTCACACCCTGCATTATTCCGAGCTTCATGGGCACGTTGCCCCTGCTCATCTTCACTGAGCTGCCTTCCGTTTTGGGCGTTTATAGGTCAGTCACTGTAATGGAATGATCATCAAATACAGCCTTGGGTGAATTTGCAGAAAAACTCACTCATTGAAGACAGCAGACCCTGCTTAGTCTAGACATTTTCATTCTTTGGCTATGATGAATCTTTTTATCAGTATTTTTAGTTTGCTTTTTACAGTACAATATGCATGGCATGAAGAAATGGGAAGATACCATATAGTGTGTCCAGGCTTCAGGTTGGCATAAGTGTGTGCTTAAGTATTTTATGTGTCATATAAAACACTTTCAATTCCACATTTAATACATTTCTGAGCACAAAGGCATTTATTAAATTGAAGAGGAGAAACAGACTGGAAGTTCAAATTACTCAACGTAATTCAGTTTTTGTAATTGGATATACAGGGTATGCAGTGAAAACTGTGTGACTTGCTATTGCAGTGTGGCAACAGTCATTTCACATATCTAGCTGTGTTGCTCTGACCAGCTCTGCTGTTGATCACTTTCTGATATTGCTGTTTACTACTTATTTTGGTGTAGAGCAGAAGGGTAGTATAGTGAGCAAATGATTTAATTATTCCAGTGTTAGGATTTTTTTCAATATTTGTCTTAAATGACGCACTGGCCAAAACTGTTGCTGTGACTTTTCGTTGTTAGGGAGTGGTGATGGTCTCATGTCTAACGCAGCTTTCAAAAGTACATTTTAAATGTTGAAAATTCTGGAACATTGCAGTTGATAAATGCTAGTTTATAGCAATTCAGTACTAATTCTGCCCCTTACTGTATCTCCACGAAGTAGGAAAAAGTATAAATGTATTCAAACACACTATTGTAATGCAGCAATGGGTACAAAATAAACATTGTGTGGACAGCTTTGTTATGATACAGCCTGACTGGCAGATGTTATATTTTGTAATCTCGGTTTCCTCTGCATGCAGGGTTTTTCTAAGTGATTTTCTGCTTACATAAAAAAAAAAAAAAAAAAGAAATCCACCTTTTATTTTATGTGCCTCATAGGAGTCTCTTCTCAGCATGGTGGCCAATTTCAACCATATTTGACTAAAGAACAGAGTTCTCACAGTTCTCATCACAGTCAGTAGCTGAGTAGAAAAGGAAAACCTGGATCAGTGTGCCCAGTGTGCCACTGTACCCTCCAGGTACTGTCCCCTAAGGTGGAAAGTCTATCGCATAATTGCCAGGCTCACTGATCCCATTTAGCCTGCTGTTAGGTGAATAAGCGTGTGCTGTGTTCAGACAGCACAGGATTAAGTGCCTGTCTGGCACTCAGAATAGGTGGGCAGATGCAAACAAAACTCATAATAGCTTAGGAAACAGGTAGCGAACTGGAGCTGTTACGTTAAGGGACAAGGCTAAGGCTTGAGATAGTGCATTAGGAAATATGGCGGAGGGGGGGAGTTGGTACAGCCTGTGGGTGCCTATAGGTTATGTGAGACTAATAGTAGGAAACTGGGCTTTGACCCTGTTGCTTGTACAGGAACTAGTTTGCTCTTGTTTATCTGAGGCTGCTCTGCCAATTCCATAGGCTTCTATGATATGCGTAACTTCTTTTAAATAGCACCACCCAAATCCCTCCACAAAAAAACCCCCAAACTTCAGTTTTCATTTTTCCTTGGTCGGAAACGCCTCTTCCCCAATTCTCCCCCTAGCTCCCCCCTGTTAGTATGGGGAAGGGGAACAACTGAAGTATATGTGAGACAAGGATCAAGTATATAACATTTAGTTTAAGACTGGCTTTGTGTGATACAATTATGGAGCATATAGTATGATGAAATTGTGCAAAGTGTCAATTTTCCTTATAATTACAGTGGTTAAAATACAAATTTTTAAAGGGTAGGTTTTTCAGCATACAAGAAGATTAAATTGGGGCAAGTGTACCATTTTGAATATGTGGAGGGCCTGAAACTGTTTTTGGAGATGTAATACCTCTGTCCTCTGATGTCACTACATAAATGAAAATTATGACACATCAGAGTTTATTTCCTTGCTTTTCAGTTCAGTAAATGAAAAAACTATAGGAAAGAGGCATTGGGGAGCTGAGCATTTGCAAATACTCCACATGAGGCAATCTGAAGGGTAATTGAGACAGGAAATGACAGGACAGCAGTGACACTTGCAAGCTGAAGATGAGGTATTTTTTTCCCTTTGTATGGTGTGTTAGTATAATACCAGCTAAAATCTAAGTGCAGTTAAGTGGACTTTTAGTGGAGGAAATACAATCTGAATTATAGCATATGGGCTGGGAGTATAATGTTAAAGTGAAATGTAGCATCTTCTGTCCTGTGAATGAGACAGTCCCATCAGTTTTTTTTTTAAAAAACCAAGAAAGGGTAGAATGTAGATGGCTGTTCTGAACTGCAGAAGTACAACTCAGTGTAGTTCAGATGGGGACTATTAATACTCAAAAATACCTAGAAGCTATAGTGCTTGACTGAAATTTGCAATGTGGTTCTTGTTCAGTTGCCCTCTTTTCTGTATTGCATTCCTACAATGACACTTTAAAGTTACTTCTTTTTCTGAGGATATCTTATTATTTAAATATTGTGGTTTCTTGCCTTCCAGGCTTGTTTATCTGACACATGTGGTTTAGGTCACCTGAAGATAGAGCTTTTTGGATTACTTTATTTTGTTTATTTCATTACGTAGAGGTCTTAAGTATGAGATGCTGTAATACTATTTTGTCATCTGGTATTACTCTGTTACCTGTCACTTACCTTCTCCATTTATTTGCAGACCATGTAATAGTTCTGTGTTAAACTATAAACCTAAAGTGAATGTCATAAATAATAGTAACTTCAGAAACAGTCACGCTTGTTGTAAACATAGACCTATGAAAACCGATTTATAATCGTTTTGACACTAGAGGGCACTAACATCTCATGAAGTTTAAGCCCAAACCAATTTTTACTCTCTCTGTAACACTTAGGTATTGGGTAATCTTACTGGTTTTGTGGTGGATGCCAAAGGTTTCAGTTTCTCTGCAGCCTTCTCTCTGTAGAAATGCGAAGTAATAGTATTCTTGCAAGGATGCGTTAAAAGTTAGCGTGTGGAGTTTTCTTTTGTGTGGTGGGGTTTTTGTGGGGGTTTTTTTGTTTTGGTTTTTTTGGTTTTGTTTTTTTTTTAACTAAACAATAATAATTTGGGTAATTTGTGGAGAAAAGTGTAAATTCCACTTGTACTCTTAAATTGCTTTTAATGTGGTAATTTTCACTTGGAGCTGGTGAATAGGCATATAAAATAGGAAATTATTGGATAACTTCTTGTAAAAGTTATCTAATAGAGTTATCATCTGGAATATAGTTTTTAAAGTTGGTAGTCAAAGAAAAACAATCATATGTGAACTAATGTTGCAGGCCTAACTTTAAGTTAGGGTTAATGCATACATTTACATATAATTTCTTTACTGAAAGAGTGGTTAGGCATTGGAACAGGCTCCCCAGAGAGGTGGTGGAGTCGTCAACCCTGGAGGCGTTCAAAAAAGGTATAGACGTGGCACTCCAGGGCCTAGTTTAGGAGTCATGGTGGTGTTAGTTGATGGTTGGACTTGACGATCTTAGAGGCCTTTTCCAACCTTAATGGTTCTATGATTCTACGGTATTGATACCTGGTATATAGAAAACAGCATGGAAAAGAATATGAAAGTCTATACTGCCAGTAAGTAATGGATTGCAATGGAACCTTCAGTTGTTTATGTAGGTAATTTATGTAGGTAATTAAGTAGGTAATTTTAGAATATGTGTTTGAATCTAAAGTTTGGACCTCAAAGTGGTGTAGCCATTTTGGAAGTACTTTATTTTTGTTACGGATTTTAGATATGATTTTTGTTTAAAACACGTGAGTAAAATGGTTTCTGATTACTTTTTTGCTCTTTGTAGGAATGGTTATTCAGTTGCCTTGGAGATGATCCTGCTGCTGTAAATGTAGAGCTGAAGACTAATGGTGTGGGCAGTATGGACCTAATGAACGGACAGTCAAGCAGTGTTAATATTGCAGCTACTGCTTCAGAGGTAAGGATTGTAAAACTCAGTTATTGGATACTTAAGACCATAAGTACTCAATTTTTTTAAAATGCACCAAAATGTAAGTTTTTCTTTTAACAGATCTGGTGCATCAGATTCTTGTGTTATGTGTTGATTTCATATGCCCCAGTTTAGATGTCAATAACTTAAAGTTCTGACCTTTGTATACCAAAATAAAGCATGAGCTGGCATTTACAGCCTTGCCATAGCTGAAGCTGCCTTTTTTATGTTCTCTTCTGTCACATCTAGACAAGGAAGCTTTTCTTAAGTTTTAACAATAATAGATGCTCTTAGCGCAATAAGCTGGGCTGGCAAGGCCTGTGGGAAATGTTCTCTTCTTTGACAGGTGCTTGTGTGTGTGTGTGTGTGTCAAGGGGCAGTCTGATGCAGTAGCACTGGAATAAGCTTGTTCCCTTTGTCTCTTGGACTATATTCAGGCATTGGTATGGGTCCCCTCCTGCCCACTGAAGTTTCTGCCCTCTAGAAGTCTACAGCTTATGAGTTAAGAGCATGTGTATCAGCCAAGCAATGGAGATTGACCTCCTATGCTGATGCCTCTTATTTTGAAGTTAATATAGTTTTTCTATTTGTCATCTACTTGTTAAGGAAAAGAAGGGATGGGGGGAAGTTAATACCAGAACTTTTTGAGTTCTTTTTGCTAGGATCATGTGAGGAGCTGTTGAAAGTTGTGACTGATTCCTGAATTCTTAGCAGTGTTAGAGGGTTTGCAAGACCTGGTTGGTTTGGGGTTTTTTTGGCTTTTTTGGCTTTTTTTTTTCCCAAAACTCTTGCAAATCACTCTCTCTTGAAGTTTTTGCTGGGTTTTTTGTTAATGCCTTGTAGTACTGGGATGAAGGGCACTGTCAAGCATTGTCAAGATTTAAACAAGAAAGCTGGCATCAATCTCCAAGACCATTGTTTGTTTTTATACAGATTCTTGTACTTCCCTTATCATTGTATTATGAATCATTGATTGACCGTTTGTTGGCACGCAACTGAAAAATTTCCTTGGAGGAAAGCTCTCTTTTTACTCAGCAAGATAGTGTTAAATGTTTGAATGATGTTTGATAAAACTGAGTAAAATATATTTTGGGAAAGTTACATGAATCTGCTTTCAGCAAGTGGTGGGGTTTTTTCCTATCTTGACTAACCAGGAGGAGGGAGGACTTGTAACTGAAATGTTTCTGTAAGTATGTTGGTTACTGAAAATACCTGTCTGGTTTGGAGGTTTTGGTGGTGTTTTCAAAGTCAGGTTTTTCAGAGAGATGGTACCGTTAGAAGAACCTAACTAAAACCGGACATGGTTATTAAATGAGTATGTATTTTCTTTATATGTCCTTATAACAAAAGTGCTTAAAAATTGATAAGGGTTTATTTCAGCTGGCTGAATTGCCAAGGAGTTCAAATGTTCTTGTTTCTGTGAGTGGGAAGCCAAAGTCAAAGTATATAGTGTAGCCCTAAAATACTGCATTGTTGGGTTTTCAGGAGAAGACATTAGCACAGTAGAACTATTTACCAGCATCAGTGATCGTGTGCTATCTTCCCTCCTGCCTTTGCATCAGCAAAGGTGTTACTGAAAATACAGTGTGACAGTGCTGAAATTTGGCTTCCACCAGAAGTGATTTGGTGAAGTGGTCATTCATGTGCATGTTGTGTCTATGACCCATATCCGTGGTCTTAAAAACTTTCAACATTAGCAGTAAAATTACACAGACTGTCAGAAAGTGCCTTCATTATGTGGGCCAAAGTCTAATCTTTTCAGCTTTCTAGGAGGTATCCCCCTGTGGTGGTTAGAATAGAGTGCTTAAGGATACATCTGTCTCCAACGTAAGACTAGGCAGGTTTTGGTTTGTGCTCAGTATGTTTTGCCACAGCTGAGCTGGAGCTCCCAGCAATGGTGAGAATAAGCTCTGTGCACCAATACTAGTGGGTTGTTTTGTCTCGAATCTCTCCAAACAAAGTATCAGCAAAACTGCTGTGGGAGCTCTGTTAGAGCTTACATCAAGGCTATGCTATTGCTGAAGCATGCAGGTGCCATATTGTACTTCAGGCAAGCATACTGTTTGCGGAAGAAGTGTTAAATTTGGTACAGTTATTGACTGTAGTAACTGTGGTCCTTCATGATGGTTTTGTCTGTGTGTCTCATTTTATTTCTTTTCAGTTGAGAGTTTGCTTTATGCCAGGTTTCTGAAAGTAAGAAGAAACTGAGAAGCAACAAACATGCATAGCCTTTCAGGTCTTCAGAGGAGAGTGTGGCACAGCAAAGTGATTGCATGCTGTATGCATATTTCTGAAATAAGTGTGCCTGGGCTTCAGATGTGAGGCGTACATCTGGATGTGACGTCTCAGTCTCCATGTAAAAAACCCCTTCTTTCTTGTAATGACTGAACAGAATCTGGGTTTGCATCTACATACTAGAGGAAGCGATAACTCATGACACAGGTGTATTGTTTTTATATGAAAACAATGAAACATGCGACCATGACATGATAGAACTCTCAATTCTTGGTGAAGTCAGGAGGGGGGTCAGCAAAACCACCACCATGGACTTTCGGAGGGCAGACTTTGGCCTGTTCAGGACACTGGTTGAGAGGGTCCCTTGGGAGACAGTCCTGAAGGGCAAAGGGGTCCAGGAAGGCTGGGCACTCTTCAAGGAGGAAGTCTTAAAGGTGCAGGAGAAGGCTGTCCCCACGTGCCATAAGACGAACCGGCAGGGAAGACAACCGGCCTGGCTGAACAGGGAGCTTTTGCTGGGACTCAGGGAAAAAAAGGAGAGTTTACCAGTCTTGGAAGAAGGGGCAGGCAACTCAAGAAGAGTACAGGGATCTCATTAGGTTGTGTAGAGAGGAAATTAGGAAGGCAAAAGTCTGGCTAGAGCTCAACCTGGCCACTGTTGTAAGAGATAATAAAAAACGTTTTTCCAAATACATTAACAGCAAAAAGAGAGCCAGGGAGAATCTCC